>OX637542.1:6247443-6409504 GCA_951800025.1 Oligia strigilis | reverse complement strand
CGTGAGTCCTTCCTTGAAAGTATCAAATTGAGCCATAAATCGGGTAAGAAAGACCTTCCTACGTGTAACTACATTTTGGAACTACCCGCTAGCATACGTAAAATTATAATAAACCAAAGCCGAATTTTTATTAATTGGACATCATGCCCTGTGAGAGATTTCACGATCGTCACCAGGTGCTACAATTGCCAGCAGTTTGGACACGCGGCCAAGTTTTGCCGAGAAACTAGCCCTACTTGCAACCACTGTGGAGAGTCTGGACACTCCTTCAAGGAATGCAGCAGCAAATCTTCTCCGCCTCAATGTGCGACATGCAAACGCTTTAAGAGGAAATGTGACCATCAAACTGGAGATATTAGTTGCCCGGCACGCAAATATGCAGAGATGAACTATATTAACTCAATAGACTATGAAGGCGCCTAAGAGCGCTACCGAATATTTATTTAGTAAGCACATAAAACAGGTAGTTAATCTTCTATTTGTATTTCCACTTAGTTTGTAACGATCATGACAAATCAGCTAATTTGTGATTTGGATAGTTTTTCTGTATCAGAATCTAAAATTTGTAATGTTGAGGACTGTAAACATCTCGTCCCTTCTGGTGACAAAACGTTAACTCTGCTTACACAGAATATTCGCAGCATAAATCGAAACATGACCGGGTTTGAAGTGCTATTACAGAACCTTGACTTATGCTGTGATGTTATTGTCCTGACAGAATGTTGGTTGTCAAAACAGACAGTCAACTTACCATCTCTTGACGGTTATTATTCATACAAAACTGAGAGAAACATTAACCAAAACGATGGATTAGTAGTTTATATAAAAAATAATCTACGTACAATTAAAGAAGAACCGGTATCCCAAGATAGTAATTGCTTAATAATTAAACTTTTTCCCGATACAGTAGTCATGGCTATTTATAGGCCTCCTTCTCAAAATATGGACAGATTTTTAGAATCACTTGACACAAACTTAAAAAACATTTCATCTTTTAAAAACATAATACTTGTGGGCGATATTAACATTAACATTGCTTCCGGGAAAACCGATACCCATGTACATAATTATCTGAATATTTGCTCATTTCATGGACTATTACCAGCTCACCATCACCCCACGCATCGGAGCGGCTCATGCTTAGACCATATCATTCTAAAATCGAACAATCCATCCATAACATTGGTTACTAATTCTTCGCTTACCGATCATCAAGCTGTTTTACTAACATTACAAATAAGTACACCTAGAATAAATTGCATGCGTAGCTACACTAAAGTGAATATGACGAACCTCGAAAATGACATACGCGGTATTAATTTTGACCCTATTTATAATTCAAACGATGCAAATATTTCTTTAAAGTATTTCATAAGTTCGCTACAATTTGCAATACGGAAAAACACATTTACCAAAACATTGCCCAGAAAGTATAGTTGTATTAAACCCTGGATTACACCCGGCCTCGTTCGTTGTATAAGACATAGAGACAATCTTCACCTAAAATTGAAACAGGCACCTGATAACGACATACTTTCTGTTACTTATAAAAGGTATCGTAACTTCTGTAATAATCTTTTGAAAAAACTCAAAAATCAGTACGATAAAAATGAATTACAGAAGGCGGGGAAAAATAGTAAACTTGTTTGGAAATTTATAAAAACTAACACATTTAGATCAAAAAATCCCGAACCTCCGCTTGATTTATTATGTACAGAGATAAATCCCTCAGATGCAGTGAATAAAGTAAACAATTTTTTTTGCTAATGTTGGAAAAAACTTGGCTGAAAAATCTTTACATTCTATCAATTTTTCCCCTCAAAACTCTACTACGGCATCCTGTACAGTAAATTCTTTTGTTTTATTAGATACCGACGTTAACGAAGTAGTAAGATTAATAGACGGTTTAAAGGATGCATGTGCTACTGGGTGGGATAACATACCTAATCATATACTTAAAAGATTTAGATACCTACTTGCCCCTCCATTAACCCACATTTTTCAGCTATGTTTATCTCAAGGAATATTCCCCAAATTGCTAAAAAAAGCTGTGGTCACACCTGTATTCAAGTCTGGAGACAAAAACTGTGTGAATAACTACAGACCCATTTCAGTGCTAACAGGCCTCTCAAAAATTTTGGAAAAAATTATTAACAGTAGATTGATAAAATATTTGGAAGATAACAGACTACTTTCGGATAATCAATTTGGTTTCAGGCCCAAAAGATCAACTAGCCAAGCAGTACACAAATTAACTAATTATATTACTACCGATCTAGATTATGGTATGCACACAATTGGGATCTTTCTGGACCTTGCCAAGGCCTTCGACACTATTTCATGTACTTTACTTTTGCACAAGCTTGAAAGACTTGGGATAAGAGGAACACAACATCTACTGTTTGCGGATTATCTCAGCGAACGTCACCAATACGTAAAAATAGGTCAGTGTACAAGTTCTGAACTTAAAAATAGTTGTTTTGGAATTCCACAAGGCAGCATTTTGGGCCCCACATTATTTTTAATCTACATAAATGAACTGTGCAGCCTGCCACTCCAAAATGGAGTCATAATGTCTTATGCGGATGACACTGCCCTATTGTTCTCAGCTAAATCAAGATCTGAAGTCTATGAATATGCTCAAAATGGTTTTAACATTGTCTCTAATTGGCTCCATAATAATCTCCTAACATTAAATGCAGATAAAACAAAATACATTTTATTTACAATGAGAAATACTAACATACCGCTTACTAATCTGAACATTTACGCACACAATTGTAGCACGTACGCTGCCGCTGACACTGCATGTTCTTGCCCCACTTTAGCTAAGGCCGACCAGTTGAAATACCTAGGTGTCACTATTGACTCCAATCTAAATTTCCGTAAACATATCGATTTACTTTGTGCCAGAGTGCGCAAATTAATATATGTTTTTAAGAACCTACGGAACATAGCCGACTATAAATTAATTAAACAGGTTTATTTAGCTTTGTGTCAATCCATACTTACCTATTGCATAACTTCCTGGGGGGGTGCTGCAAAAACAATTTTACTCCCTCTAGAGCGCGCCCAAAGAGCAATTCTAAAAGTTGCTACCTTTCGCCCTTTTAGATTTCCTACCCACCAACTCTACATAGCATGTAATGTACTAACAGTAAGGCAATTATTTATTCTAAGCATAGTACAACATCAGCACTCTGCACTTCCTTTTGACCCAGTACCTTCCGACAAGAGAAGGAAAGACTTGGTTTGCATAAAGCCCCAAACCAGACATGCGTTTGCTAATCGTTTTTATGTGTTCTTAGGACCTTTTCTGTATAATAGACTTAACAAGTTACTCAGCTTCTATAGTGTAAGCTATAAAAAATGTAGCACAATGATATCAGAATACTTAGCGTTACTCAATTACACAGACACAGAAAAACTTCTAGAAATTTTGTCATGATCATAATTTGATTCCCTTGTAAGTATTTACTTTTGTATGTTTACATAGACTTAGTATTAGGTAATAATGTACCAATGTGCTTTTTCTCAGAATTGTTAACTAATTATTTTTTATATCAGTTTTATTTAAAAATTAACGCTCCAATTTAATTGAAATGTAAAGTGATGACCTGAAACACAGGTTTGAATAAACCTAGTTCGGGCGGGTCGCTACCTAACACTCTAATTCCGTACCATCACTACTTGCACCTGTTTAAAAAAATATATTTTAGTTTTAGTTTATTTTTAGGCACTATAATTGTATGGAAAATTTTCTACTCTTGGATTAATGTACACCTTTTGTAAACGTTTTTATTAAATAAATTATTATTATTATCTCCTTTTATCTCCTTTATTAAGACCTTTCAGGAACACACTTCATTAATAAATATCACGCTTCTTTCGCCCAGCCTTAATTTACTCCAACACTCTCATCCACCTCACGGTCTCTCCCGCAGTTTGACTCATGACCTTCCCTCCCACATAGGAACGTATGCTGCATCAAATACACCTCAACTTTTAGCCTCAACTCGTAAATGTCACGGTTGCAAACTTGCAACCACTTAGTAATAACTACTCTACGAAATGTGATACGAACTTTCCTGTATCCAGTAACTTTTAATGTAATTGAGTAGTCACTTTTTTTCGTGGAAGTGTAAGGTAATAACTTAAAAACTGTTCATGTGAACTATAAGAAATAGTGCTTTGGTATTTTATTTAATTGAAAAAGGCTTCGGAACACCACGTCAGCCTCGTGACAGCCCTGCGTGTAGTTCTCAACGAGTCCACAGGTATTCACTTACAGTCTATGAAAAAGGGTAAAAAGCATGCATAAACCCATTTTTTTTCTATGTGTTCTGAATATGATTTAAAATGACGTGATTCTTTGCATTTTTCACTCTTATCCGATCTCTTCGGTGGTTCCAGTAGCTTCGCAACATAACTAGATGGCGCCACTTGCTGCGCCGTCAGATTTAAGCTATTTTCTTAATTTTTCAATGATACCCGAAAATTTTATTTCAGCAATGTAAAGCTCACTTTTAAGGTAGTTTTTATAACAAAAATATAGCCCGTCAACAATGAATTTATTTTATTTGAGAACGCATATCAAAACTCCTTTTATTTTCCCCCAAAAGCTTAACCTATTTACTTAGTAAAACAAGACATACTTCAGAAATTCGGTCAAGTGTGTCCTTTAGTTAAGCCGTGAAAAGATCTCAATTTATCTGCGTAAGGGGCTTACAGGACCTAAACACAAAAAACGCAAGTTTTAGAAACAATAAACGTAGGTATATTTATTTATTTATGTAAATCTTACCTACAACTACCATTACAGATCAGCGATCCAATGCGATATGATCGACTACAGTAAACAAAATCAGAAAAATATATGATATTCTTCAGGATATGTGCTAGGTAGATAGTGTATTGAAAACATAGTACAACTAATTTGATACGATAGAAAAAAAAATCATGAAGATACCTCTAAAAACTTTATTTTTACAATAAAAACCATACTAATATACATACGATCATTCTTATTTTTTGTCAGATTATTCTACAAGCAACATACTAAAGAACTAGTGTTTAAATTTTTAATGGACTTAAAAATTAAAACACTAGTTCTTTAGTGGGTGGCAAAAAACTACAACTAAAATACAGAACCCAAGACACCGGCTTCCGAAATTAAAGTTATTTATTTTATAATTTATGTACACACAGTAAAATACATAGGGATAAGACATAATTATAATTAGAGTACAAAGGTATTTTATAATTTTAAGTTAATTTCTTTTTGAAGTCGATTAAATTTTTTAATTTACTTTTTTTAGTATAAGAAATTTACCCAGTGTATATATTTTGATCCTCTTTAATAAACTGTACAGGAAATTAAATTTCTCCTCTTACTTACTCATAAAACAAAATGTAATAGCCTGTTTTTATGTTTACCCTTAGAAAGCCTAATATTTATCTTCGCCTGACTAAGTATAATATTTTATCCCTAGTTCTAAGTTACACCTCTACAGCTATCTTTAATTCATGTAATTATTTTCGTTGCGGGTTTACAGACGGCCTAGTATGACCCTTGGGAGACACTGCGGACTTTCTGTAACTAGCCTTAGTTTAGTAAGGTACTTCTGTCAAGAGTAGCCAGGATTAATTTTAAAATATTAATCTTACGAACTGTTATGAACTCACTGGTGAAACGTTCTGCTAATATTTGCCCTCGAGTTCATACGCATCCCAGAGGAACTACCATAATACAGAGTAGCGATTAGGTTATAGCGGTATCTACAAACGCCACAATGCGAACTACGCGTCATACTGACGTCACACAAAATACTACATCTCGCAAGCAGAGTTTACCGCGCAACTGGCATATACAATACAACGGCCCAACATGTATCAACGGGCAGTTGCCCGCCAGACACGACACTCGTCTGTTCCGAGGATCCTCCCTTTTCCATGGAGTATGAGTGACCATTACACCATGTTCCTCATACCTCTATAAGTTTATCACATTAAACAGTACAGCGGTTATTACAAGTAAGTTGTTAACAGTCTGTTAAAATAATAAATTAAACAATTTTACTAAAAATATAAAACTGATTTTTTCAAACAAAAATAGCTTAAAAAGTGGCACGAAATAAACCCCTCCTTGATAATAAGGCACTAGACACGCGCGGGGCGATGGTATCAACACAAACTTTATGGTATTGTTACTAAATAATCACAAATTAAGTTTAATGTTGTTAAATACACAGTGACCGCTGAGCAATAGTCTCCGTACGGTGGGTGCCTGAGGGTGGACGGCGCCGCCGAGGCCGGCCCAGGAAGAGGTAGCGAGACGACCTAGACACGTACCGCCAGGATTGGATCGAGGTGGCTCAAGAAAAAGATGCCTGGAAGGATTTGGGGGTGGCCTTTGCTCAGCAGTGGGACAGTGTAAGCCAAATAAAAAATAAAATGTTATAAATACTAAAACGGAAAGAAAGTTCCCACTGGTAGAATATTAATTGTTATACATTATTTTAATTGTGTATGTTTAAAATACGTATAATATACGTATAATATATATATAATTAATGTGATAACCTATACGCCACCCTGTATATCCGGATAAAAATAATCCAATGAGACATGCGAAATATGATGTATCGGTGTGTCAAACGCCCAAATCCGTTCCGTTTTTTATGCATGATTAAAGTACCAACTTCTTCGCAAACATTCTTTGCAAGATTTCTTTTCACGTTAAGTATAAAGTTATGGGCAAGATATTTCCTACTTTTTATCGTAAAGAATAGAATAGAATATTTTTTATTATAAACTACACGTCAAAAGATGGTTTGCTTCCACACCCACACAGTTTGCCAATTTATAACAACTACTCACAGGAAAAGGGAAAGTTGTTCCTCTGCTTAGCGCTACGGAAATCCTGCACGTGGCTGAGACATGCTGTGGCATTTGTTTGCCTGCATATAACTAAGGGGGGGAGGGTGGAAGGGGGTTCGGGGGATCAGACCGGAATCACATTAATATTATAAAGGAGAAAGTTTTTGAGTGTGGGGGTGTGTGTGGGGGGTGTGTGGGGGTGTGTTTATATGTTTGTTACTTCTTCACGCTCAAACGGCTATACCAATTTTGATAAAAAAAATTATGGAGGTAGCTGACACCCTGGATTAACATATAGGCTACTTTTTATCCCAATATTACCACAGGATCGACATTTACGCGGGTGAAACCGCGGGGCGCAGCTAGTAACTCATAAAAATGTATTAGGTCGGCAAGTTTTATCGCTGTGTTTTGTTATGCCAACCGGTTGAATTACAGAAAAATAAATAAAAAACCATTGTGTCTCGCGTGGATCCACGTTCGATAGGAAGGGTTAATTAACTAATTAGTATTAATCTAATTAGTTATAAAACAGCGGTAATTACTTTATTAACAGTTTATAGAAGCTTTAATACTCAAGCTCGCTATCCAATCTTACTCGATAAACACCGAATAACCTTCGAGTTTATTTAACTTGTATTTGTCTGTTCAGATTATTAACGAAACTTTCCCGAGGGGTTGCTAGCCCGAATTCTTGGCGAATATTTGGGCAAGATTTACTTGTTTCAGTTTTATTGGGGCTGAAGTTTTGATGTGCCTGCATTATTGATAAATGTTTGGGTATCACAGGGTTGATGGGATTACGAGGATGAGGCACGAAGTAGGGTTCGCATTTATGAGGTAAAATAGTATTAAGTAAGTGTTAGTGTGCCCTGCCCACTGCCACTTAAGTTTGGCAATTCTGCGGGCTATGTCGGTTACCTTGGTTCTCCTGCGGATCTCCTCATTCCTGATTCGATCACGCAGGGAAACTCCAAGCATAGCCCTCTCCATTGCCCTTTGGGTGACTTTTAGCCTTCTTATAAGGCCCATTGTGAGCGACCACGTTTCAGTGCCATAAGTCATCACTGGCGACACGCACTGGTCAAAAACTTTCGTCTTGAGACACTGCGGTATGTGGGACGAGAAGATATTGCGCTCGCAGAACAGATGGCCGATGGGGCCGAAAGGTTCTGGAGTGGCGACCACGTACCGGAAGACGTAGCGTTGGAAGGCCTCCCACAAGGTGGACCGACGACCTTGCGAAGGCCGCAGGAACCCGTTGGATGCGAGAAGCACAGAACCGGTCGAAGTGGAAGTGCTTGGGGGAGGCCTATGTCCAGCAGTGGACGTCTTTTGGCTGAAATGATGATGATGAAGTGTTAGTGATGCAAACAAGAAAAACGAAGCGACAGAGCTTGAAGCTCTGGCGAAAATGCGAATCCCGCGTGGAATGCAGCAGGAAATTCGCTCGTGCCTGATTACGTCAACTTACTTGTATTGAGATGGACACTCGCGGCACGACTGGTTCATAAAACGTAAGGTTGCTCAGCGAGTTATGGAACGAGCTATATTTTTTTGTTTTTTTTTTACTGATGGGAAATCATCAAATTACCCCTCCCGATCTGGGTGGAGCGGAAGGGAGTGTCAGACTCTTACTGACTAAAACCCACCCGTGTTCCTTCCTTAACCCTTTATGTTCCGGGCCAGCGGTAACCCTTTCGGACAATACCGCTGACCAACGAGCTATGCTTGAAGTCTCTCTGAGTGATAGAACCCGGAATGAGGTGATCTGGCAGAGAAGCAAAATTGTCGACATAGCTCACAGAATAAGCAAGGTGAAATGGCAATGAGCCGGCCATATTAGGCGTAGAACTGATGACCGTTGAGGTAGACGTGTTCTTGAGTGGAGACCGCGAATCGGCAATACGTAAGGTAGGACGCCCTCAGGCTGGGTGGGGCGACGATCTTCGCAGGGTGGCTGGTAGCAGCTGGATGAGAGTTGCCGAGAATTCACCTAAATTGCTTGCAATGGGTGAGGCCTATGTCCAGCAGTGGACTGCTGAAGGCGGATGCTGATGATGATGATGAATTGTATTGAGGTGTAATTTCCATATACCGGGTCACATACATCGACGCGCAAACTGTCATCGTGCGCTGAGCACATGATACTTTGACCCCTAAAAAAAATCAGCTGTTCCCTACATTTTGAAGAGTTATTCGAACATAAATGTAGGGAACAGCTGTTTTTTTTTTCACGATTTTAGGTTTGGCCCCACAGTGTTCATAATGAGTACAATGACCCCTTTTTTTTTTTTTGCGGATGGGAAATCATCAAATGACCCCCTCCCGCTCTGGGTGGAGCGGAAGGGAGTGTCAGACTCTTACTGACTAAAACCCACCCGTGTTCCTTCCTTAGCCCTTTATGTTCCGGGCCAGCTGTAACCCTTTCGGACAATCCCGCTGACCGGGAATATAAGCCTGATGTTACGTAAATGAGCGTGCTACAATGACCCCTTAGGAGGATAACGGTAAATGTTTTACTTTTTTTTTATTTTGTCAGTACGCTGCCATGAATGTCACATCTAGTACTACATCCAATTTTACTTTAGATCCGTGTTTACTCGGTTGGTGGTTAGTTGATATTTACTTTTTTTTTATCCCTGCCTCCCTATTCGTTATTGTAAATCTACTTTTAACGATGTTATTGTACGCTCGTAAACATTTTGTGTAAATTTAGTGTCTCAGAAAGTGAATTATTGTTCATTCTTAATGAGAAATAATAAAGTTCTTAAACCAATGTATAAGCTATACCTATTACTGTAACGTTTCATCAAAATCCGTTCAGTAGTTTTTGCGTGAAATAATCTCTTTATTACTTGACATTATATACAGACAATTCAAATTTTTCATCTCTTTATTAGTGGTTGTAATGGGAATCATATCACTAGGTTTTATTGGGTTTTATTTTTTATTTATCCTTTTGATAGATTCTTATTTTGTAAATGTGAGGACTTTGTAGGCCTTGTAGACTTTAGATCTGTAGACCATTTTTTATTTTATCAAGTACCCGATACTTGTTGACAGGCCTACGCTATCCTCCCATACCTACTGTAATTTGAAAATATTGTAAAAGCCAATTATTTTTAAAAAGAGTAACCGTGGAGTTTCTTGCCGGTTCTTCTCCATAGGAAACGACCAATTGGAACCGTGCACCTAGCTTCTGACGTTTCATAAGTGCCCATGTAGGCTTATGTGAAATAAAATATTTTGATTTTGATTTTGAAAAGAGTAACCAACCATCCATCCATCCACCCTCACAAACTTTTGCGTTTATAATATTAGTAGGAATGATATTTGTATAGATTTGTACAAGATTTGTTTTGAACTTCACTTAATTAATGATCGCACTACGATGGAAAGGGAAATTCACTTGTTTTTGATGAAAACCATGATTGTTGATTCACACCTCGATACCACTTAAATCTCCTCCTACTCTTAGTGTAGCACTCGTAATCCTAATATATTTCATTTAGACAATTCAACAATATACATTGTGTAATCTATTTGGGGAGATGACAGATTTTCTAAACATACGGAGCGATGTATATTGTTGAACTGTCAAATTTAAATCTCTTACGATCGTGTACTTACCTACTATGGAGGGTAGAGGTAAGAAGAACAGTCTCATATGGAGGAAAGTTGAAAAAGTTTCCAGCTTTATGCAGTAAATAACAGTTCAAAACCCTCCAAAATGGCGCTAGCGTAGGCTAAGGGCAAATCATAGAAATGTAAAAAACAGATGAATTTACCAGTTGTTGGCGGATTGAAATAGGCCGAGTTAGAAAATTTAATATTTTTTGTGACTAGAGTAGTAAATGAATACCGAACCTCAACTATTTATGTACATAAGTATGCTTTGAGAAAGGACAATGCTCATGGATGTATGGAATCCCGTACCATGCTGCATCAAAGTCAAACTTTGTTTTTTATTGATTACACTTAAGTATCATAATAACTCGTACAAAAGTTCTTTTTGTAAACAAAACCCGGGCTTCGGAGATTTTCAAAAAAATCTAAATAACCTAAAAACTAGGTACTTACTTTATTTTGTTTGACACGAACGGCAATCATTGCTCTAAAAAACCGCCCATTCTATTCGAGTTATTTTTAATTAATGTAGAATCGACAAAGTATAATTTTTTTTACGTGTTTTTTTGTAAGACATCATAGCACTTTCAAAATTCAAGGTCATTCAGGTTCATTTGAAACGGAACGTCATGTAAAGGGAATAAAACAATATCAACACTTTTTTACTTCAAATTAAATTCCCTGTTCAAAAATTAAATCCCCAACGCGATAAGTCATAAAAAAATTAAATAAATACATACATAATCAGACTTTAAGGTTCCCACTGCTGGGACACAGGCTTCCTCTCTGTGAGAGGGACCCGTAACCACCACGCGGGCCCAGTGCGGGTTGGTAGTTGTCACATGTTTTAGAATTTTTGGTTCTAGGACATGCCGGTGTCCTCACGATATTTTCCTTCACTGGTTTGAGAGCAGTGGTGATGATATAATTTACACAAAGCAAAGCGCCTGTCTGGGTTCGAACCTACGACCTACAACTCGTAAGTCGCGGCCGTCACCACTTGGCCACCACTGCCCTCACTGTCATGTTAATTTGTCCTAATTAACGTGACTTTCAAAAAAGAACAAAACAACAAAAGAAATTACTTAAGGTAAGATTTTAAATAATCACTGTTTGTGGTGTTAATTGGTCAGTAAGTGATTTCACTTAGTGCCCCGTTGGTCCCGTGGCTAAATAATAACAACCGCACAGGTCGATCGATCAGGTTAAGCTACGCTTGCCGCGGCTGGTCTGTGGATGGGTGACCATCTTTACATACCGTGACCCCTCAGTGCCTCGGAAAGCACGTTAAGCCGTTAGTCCCGGCTGTCATTCGTGGATCTTTGACAGTCGCTACGGGTAGTCAGAATCCCGAAAGTCTGACGACCAGTCTTACCAAGGGGTATCGTTGTTACAGTGAATGGGTTGTGGAGGTCAGAAAGGCAGTCTCTCCATGTAAAATACTGGTGTTAAGGTGCATCCTGTTAGACTGGAAGCCGACCCCACCATAGTTGGGAAAAGGCAGGCAGATGATGATGACTGTGTGGTGTTATTTGGTCGGTAAGCGATTCCAGTGACTGCCCCGTTGGTCTCGTGGTTGCAAGCTCGAATGCCGAGCGGGGTCCTGGGTTCGATTCCTAGGTCGGAAAAAGTGTTTTTGGGTTTGACATTAGGTATTTCTTAGTAACAGCCCGGATTTTGGAAGTTGGCGGTATACCCTCGTGCCTCGGAAAGCACGTAAAGCCGTTGGTCCTGCTCCTGATCTCTCTCCGGTCGTGTCGGATTGCGGTCCCGCATCGGACTATGAGAGTAAAGGAACACATCACCACGACAACTACCACCAAGACCACCACCACCAGTTCTCGCATCACCTTTGTACCTATATTTCTGTTTTTTTCTTCTATTTTTATAAAAAACTAGCTGAACCGGCAAACGTTGTTTTGCCATATAAATTATTTCCAGCTGCCCGACGCTACTTCGTTCGCGTGGTGTCCTACCCCTTACCCTACACTACCCCTACCCTACTCCTACCCTACTCCTAACCTAGTCCTACCCTACTCCTAACCTACTCCTAGACTACTCCTACCCTACTCCAACCAAAAAAAACTGATAAAAATCCTATGTCCGTCTCCTGGCTGGTTCTAAGCTACCTCCCCACCAATTTTCAGCCAAATCGGTTCAGCCGTTCATGAGTTATAAATAGTGTAACTAACACGACTTTCTTTTTGGTAAAATTAATAACTCTTTTCCTTGGAATTTTCTTTCAAATAATGGTTCTTCGTGGAACAACGTTTTATATGATCCCAGTATATATTACGCGCTATTAAATGAAAACCGACAGGAAGCCATAAAAAGTTTTGCGTGTAAAGTTTCAAATTGAACCTTACTTGAAAGGGGGTACTTTTTACGGGACTACGTTGAAGCTAAATGGATGGGTTATGAATTTCGCAGAAAGTTATTTGAAATCATTATTTTTTCGTAACCAAAGGCTGCTTGGTTAAAGGTTTTACTAAGGCTCCGCTGTCCATTCGTCCGTCTGTCACAAGGATGTATCTTTTGAACTATAATACTTTTGAAGTTTTCACAGAATATATAAAGACGCCAGCACATCAAGCTACCCGAAACTGTCAAATTTTCCCAATCATCTTTGAACCTTATGCTTTAACGATAAACTTCAAATTCAAATTCATAATATTTATTAATCACAATTTGTCAATTTAGACATTCATTTAGGTATCCGCTTAGTGTTAGTGAAAATGGACTTAAACCTCGTACAAAACCCAGTTTTAAATAAATCACTTTGCTTGCATACCGTTTAACTGGCTAACTCGCGAAAGTTGTAGAACACCGAATATAATAACTAAAATTCAACAACTCTCCACGGACTCACAACACATTGTTCGTTCAAACTCGCCAATTTTGGTCACAATGTTGAATAAAGTCGGTTAAAGTAAAGTTTAAGGTACGATTTACATTGGGTCCTAAAGGACCATTGGTCCTATTTGCTCGATCTAAGATAAGAATGAAAAGGTCTAATGTAATATTGAACTAGTGTTATCTGGTTTGCGTAGTCCGTAGGGACAGCGACACTAGAAAATAAAGTTTTAAATATTGTGCGTGAATATGTTGGAAAACCGCATAATGGCGCATAAGACGACTTTATGACCTAAAGCGCGGTCTTTGTCGAACTGCATACAAAAGAAAGAGAAGCGCGATGACACAACGCTAGTAATTTATTGCATTTGAAGCAATTATCTATTTTCGGAAAATCTATTGTTGGACTAAAAAAATAAAACACTAGTTCTTTAATAACCATCACAAAGATAACTGATGTCACTTGGAAAGCTGCCACGCTAAAATAGAACTGGGCTGGACACATCTGCCGCATGTCAGACGAACAATGGGCCAAACTTACGACCCAATGGGTCCCTCTTAATGGCAAACGACACCGTGGCAGGTCCAGACGGAGATGGCGGGATGAGCTGGACTCTTTCAACAAGAACTGGTCCTTAGCAGCTTTGAACAGAGAGAAGTGGAAAGAGAGTAGGGGGGCCTTTGCCCTGCAGTGGGACATCACAGCCTAATAATAACAAGTTCTTTAATAGGTTGCTTGTAGAATAATCTGATAAAAAATCATAATGATTGTATGTATCTTAGTATGGTTTTTATTGTAAAAAGAAAGTTTTTAGAGGTATCTTCATGATTTTTTTTTCTATTGTATCAAATTAGTTGTATCATATTTTCAACACACTATCTAACTAGCATATATCCTGAAAAATATCATATATTTTTCTGATTTTGTTTACAGTAATAGATCATAATACTTTTATTGTTTCTATAACTTGCGTTTTTTGCGTTTAGATCCTGTAAGCTCCATAATAATCTGGTCATTGGTTAAAAATATGAAGTGTCACGCAAACAGTGAACATGAATTCAGTATGTGATTCTGAATCCCTGAAAAAATTTGCTGTTCCATACATTATAACCGCATAGGTATTGTACTTGTCGACGTACGACGTACCGAAAAAAACCTTATCGTGAAGTGGGTGTACAATATTATGATCCACGTCTGCCAAACCCTTTGGAGATTGCAGGCGTGGTGTTATGTATATATAATATACCAATCTGAAGTACATATCGACTTTTGCATTTAAATTATTAGTGTGGATAATAATAACATAAAAATATCAACATCTGCCTCGCCTTTTCCCAACTATGTTGAGGTCGGCTTCCAGTCTAGCCGGAACTAGCTGAATACCAGTATTTCACATGTAGCAATTGCCTATCTGACCTCCACAACCTTACTGGGTAATACGAAACCCCTTGGTAAGACTGGTTGTCAGACTTTAGGGCTTTTAACTACCCGTAACGACTGTCAAAGATCCATGAATGACAGCCGGGACCAACGGCTTAACGTGCTTTCCTAGGCACGTACATACTGAAACCCCTCGGTCTCAGCATGTAAAGATGGTCACCCATCCACAGATCAACCGCGGCAAGCGTATCTTAACCTGATCGATCGAAATATATTCTTGATAATATTCGCATAAGCCGTAACGCTATAGGTATTTTTTATTCCCATTTCGGTATTCCCATAAAATGTGTATTAAAGTTTAACCATTAACCCTGAACTGGGGCTAATGGTTCTAGCATTGAACTTCCTTTGAGCACCGAGTCTCTACAATTAAAGTTATTACACTACGGTACGCGACCAGTAATTACTTCCAAAAATTCTTCGGATTGTGATTGACAGTTTGTTAATTAGAAAGCAACGTAATCAGCCCATAGGTAATGTTTCCACAGTTGGGAGACAAGCCTCCTCTCTGTGAGAACGAGTGGGCTGTAATCTACCACGCGGGCCCAGTGCGGGTTGGTAGATATCACAATATGTCTTCGAATTTTTCGTTCTAGGATTTGGAGAATTAGGAAGTGGAGAGCAGGTTGAGACTTATTGATTTTTGAATTTGACTTTATTTTGATTTAATTTTTTTATTTTGACCATGGCGGTCAGTCTCACCAGACATTAGCCATCCACGCGGGGGATATTATAGTTCACAATAGGCTATTTGACTGGTTTCTGATAAACATCTCAGATTATTTAATGGTGTCTAACGAGCCCACAAAAACCTATTACTTCAAATTGCATATTGTATTTCTTTTAGAAAATAGTAAATAAAAATGTACTGTTTAAATAAGCCGCCAAAACGCTATCTTTAACAATATGGCGTCGTGACGTCACAATACACGTAAACAAACGTTGAAACGGTCGAGATACTAGACAAAAGTCATCTGTTCTGTCAACGATAGACAGAAATTGACTATGTCATTACGTCATCATAAGTTCAGCCAATCCAGACCGTTTTCGATTACGTGGCGCCAGATTTAAAAAGATGAAGTTTTTTCGGGATTTTTTTAATAAATAATACATTGTTTTGTAGTAAAATTAATGCAAATCGATTTTAAAAGCGATAATTTATACGAGTGTCAATAATGATGACCTTATTTTTTACATTGTCAAATAGCCTAATTGTACTGTAGTGTATGCACTGACACAGTTACACTCTCTCTTCTCTCACTCTTATAGTCCGATGGGATGGCAACTCGACATGACTAGATTGAGACCAGGCGCAGAACCAAGGCACGGGGTTACCATACCGACAACTTTCCGACCAGGGACCCCCACGCTCAACAGTCAAACCTGCGACCATGAGACCACAGCGAGGCAGTTTTGCGACTACAAAGGCAACGATTTGTATATACTTACCGCAGAGAGAACGGTAAATTCACATTCAGCCTCTGTCAACTTCAAACGATGAACAAAAGTAGGATGTTATGAAAAATGTGAGCGCTATTTGTATTTTAGTGAGACGACAAGCAATAGTGCGTCCAGAAGAGGAAGCGACTCTTTGATCTCTAACGGCCCAGTCTTTGTCACTGTCAGTAAAATGTTTGACGCCTTCTCTAATTTTGACGTTATTTAACCAGATAATGTGGAAGATTATGTTTAGTCAAAACAGTACAATAATAAAAAAAAAACAATAAATATTCATCCCTGAACATGACGTTTTTTAACCGTTATCTACTGGTAAAAAAAAGGCAAGTGTATCATAATACAAAAAAACTGGTCAAGTGCGAGTCGGACTCGCACACGAAGGGTTCCGTACCACAAGGCAAAAACACCGAAAAAAAAACACGTTTGTTGTATGGGATAAATATTTAAGGGGGGCTCCCTTAAATATTTATTTTATTTTTAGTATTTGTTGTTATAGCGATAGCGGCAACAGAAAAACTTAATTTGTGAAAATTTCAAGTGTCTAGCTATCGCGGTTCTTGAGATACAGCCTGGTGACAGACAGACGGACGGACAGACAGTGAAGTCTTAATAATAGAGTCTCGTTTTTACCCTTTGGGTACGAAACCCTAAAAAACAAACACACACAATGTGGAGATGACGCTGATTCAAGAACGGTCTTTACTTCGTTTCTTAAAGGACCAAGTATCTATTTAAAAACTCTCTTGAGGAAACAGGCATATTGCTTTCCCCTCCCTTAACAAAGTTATTCAAACTAACATTGACCTTATCCTTAAGAGCCTATACTACCTCAAATGGCTTAGCATGATCCTCCGTTATGTCGAAAATACTGCAGCATTGATTTTGAAATAAATATATGCTAAAGTTGAGGATTAATGTAAGGTCTTATGTTAGACGAAAACCCGATTCCATAAAATTTTCTCGATAGAAAAAAAATCCAAAGTTACCTCCAAACCGAACAATAAACCGCTGGTATTCAAAAAATACTTCAAATTAGATCATGAAACTTTGCATACTAACTGAACTAACTATAAAGCAGGTCTTATGTTAGTTAGTTTTTTTGAATTACCTTTATTTTCACCGTAAAAAGCAAATACCTAAACTATTGGCGCTGCCTCCCGCCCAGCACCGTACTCTGTCTCGCTTTCACACAGTCCGCGAGCAGTATCGTGAGAGCGAGATAAAGAGTGAATTTTAGCTGAGGAAGTATAGGCTCAAAAGGGTAATGCTTCCGAGAAAGTCTCTTCAGAGAATATTTATCATAAACGAAAAAATATAATAATAGGATGACCAGAATAATGGATTTGCAGCATCACCCTGAAGGACTGGCCGCTTCGAAACGACTTTTTTGGTCCTTCTTACGTTAAATCCTATCTTGTACTAAAATTATTTTTTGTTCCCAATTTTGTTGCGTTATCGTGAGCTGTTATGATTACGCAACATGGATAAACTGTGGGCTTAGAAACACCCGCACACTAATTGCGTAACACACTATTACTCTCAATTTGAATAATTTTGAAGCTTATTGCTAATCCATTGCTCCATATGTTCGAAAAATGTGTCTGCTCAACAACGAAATTAACGCAATGAATGTTGTTGAACTGTCAAAATGAAACCCATTGCTACTGATAGTGTGTTACGCAATTACCCTGCGGATCTCAATCCCCAAAAATATTGTTTTACTGTTTCCTGATATCTTTTTTAAAATGCTTTTTTTAAATGATGTGTTTAAAAAAAAAAATACCATCATAATCTTTATGATGGTATGGTATTTTTTTTTTTTTTTTTTTTTAACTACGAAAGAGACGAGGTCAGGCTGCTAAGGGAAAAAACGCGTAGAAAAGACCTTGGAAACAAAATCATCCCGTGTTTTGGTATAGTAAAACATAGTCCACAGTATCAGGCAGATAAGATATTTAATCAATTACCGCTTGATTCGAAAAGCATACCGTACACAGGCTCATTTAAAGCAAGACTCAAAGCAGTATAATAATAATCGTTTATATAAAAAAAGGGGATACATTTACAATGAATAGCTTAACAATTAAAATAAATAAAATAGCGCACAGTTTCATTCTTGTTGGGAAGATGTCACTACACATTAGATGACTTGTTGCTCTTAAAACTGACATAATTATTTGTTTATGGTGTTATATTGTGTTCCGTGTTCAGTCACGAGCATAAGTATGTATACACTTGGCTTTATTCAAAGACGATTTTCTCCTTTAGTTTTGAATGAAATTTTATGTTATTACGAACAAAGTATTTTCGAACCCATAGGTTTGTGTTAAGTGTCGTATTTCAACGTTGCATTCGTTATTTCACGAAAAAATTGCAATTGAAAGTTGCTCGTGACTGTTCATAGGACTTTTATTTTTGATTATTGTTTTCGTTTAAATTTGCTATTAATTTACTGACGTAAGGTTTTTATTTTTTGTTTGCATGGTATTATTAAATTTTTTTTTGTTTGTTTATAAAATCATATTTTCTAATTTAAATTGAATTGCGAATATATATTTGTACCTATATCTAATAATGTTGTTAATTTTAATGTTTCATGCTGGATTATATTCCAACGCAATGTGAATTGTTTCTGGATAAAATTGAATTAAATTTAATTGAATAGTACTTTTTTCAAAGTTAGTTTAGTAGCAACAAGTATTTGTGAATTGGAATTGATAGTGTGAGTTTTGATTAATAACGTTCGATTATTCAGAAATAGGTTATCTGTCGCCGTGACTCGCACAAAATAGAAAAGCACAACAAGTATGTTCTAACTCTTATAACAGATTAATGACACTCACAGAGAATACAGGGTGACTCTCAGCCAATCACCTAACGGCATCAATCATGACGAGAACAACCTGTCTCTGCTAATTCACTGTCATAATTTATCATGGTCGCAAATGATAATGGAATGTCCGAAACAAGTAAAGCGCAACGTCACACGTCTGGACATATCCAGTTTCAACACGAAACGCCATTTTTTTTCTGGTCCTTTGATACGGAGCGAAGTATTTTTTTGGAACGGATACAGATTTAGTTGCTTCGGTTAGGTACGGGAATTCATGAGGTTTTCTGCGGTGAAAATACTTTTTAGCTTACAATTTAGGCATTTTTGAATTGTAAAAAATTTAAAAGAAAAATATAGTTGCAACCAACATATTCATAATTTAATGTGCTTAAATATTTAAGCACATTAAATTAAGGACATTAAATTATGAATATGTTGGTCTGTACGACTTCTATGAAGTTTATTATGCCCAATGAGTTGTATTTTATTTGCATAATCGCCTATAATGTTCCCACTGCTGGGACACAAGCCTCCTCTCGGTGAGAGGGAGTGGGCTGTAATCCACCACGCGGGCCCAGTGCGGGTTGGCAGATGTCACATGTCGTTGAATCTTTGGTTCTAGGACATGCCGGTTTCCTCACGATGTTTTCCTTCGCCGTTTTAAGGGCAGTGGTGATGAAATAATTTACACAAAGTAAAGCGCGTGTCTGGGTTCGAACCTACAAGTTGAAGTCGCGGCCGTTTTCACTTGGCCACCACTGCTCTCAGATCTAATAGGTCCACAAAAATATTACCATTGATACAATATTTTATTTAAACTTATGTTATTTGAGGAAACCTCACGACTGAAAACTAGTAGGTTTGCGGGAGGCCTATGCTGGAAAGCAAAACCAACTCATTACAGTAATGAATAATAATATTATTATACAAAAATTTTTGTAAAATAGTTTGTTAATAAAGGCTATTTGAATTTGATGATATTTTAATACTTTTTCTTTCACCATGATGGTAAAACATCCATCTTTTTTCCCAAAACAATACAACAGAAACAATCCTTTGCATATACTTTCATAGCTCACGAATATACAGGCATATTTCGTGTAGAGTACAGAGGCATATTTCGTGTAGTTTTGCTATAAAAGTCAAATCTAAATTCGTCTGTGGCATCCATTCCGTCAGACAGCAAAGAAAATTAAAACAGACACGCCTAAAATTTCAATGAAAAACATGTGGAATTTGTACCGAAATATCGTGACTATTTTTGGCTTTATGGATATTTTTGTTTGGACGATCTGTCAATGGTTTTGGCTGTTTATTAGTTGGGAATGTTTTGCACATAAATACGTGAGATCTTTTAACATCTACAAATCTAACTGTTATGTGTGTGTGTGTGCTGTTGTGTGTGTGTATCTATCTGTTTCAAGTACTTTACAACTAGAATTGACGAAAACCGCAGACCGTTTTTTGTATTTATTTGGATATTTTGTTAGTCATTGAATTTAATACCAAGTGTCAATACATAATTATTTAGTTGCATTATATATTCTATGTATTGTTAATAAATAGACCACATTAAATTTTGGAACAAAAATCCTTATCGCTATCTATACAACAAGCGAATGAGAGCTGGACCGAAAAAAAAGTACTTAATTAAAAAAAAAACTTAAACAGAAATTATGAAATAACTTTAATTTCGGACGTGGGGTGTCTTGGGATCTGTATTTTAGTTTTAGTTTTTTGCCACCGACTTCCAAAATTAAAGTTATTTCATAATTTTGAGTTCATTTCCTAGAACAAAACAGCATGTCCTAGAACCAAAAAATCGGAGACTATTATGTGACATCCAGCAACCCGCACTGGGCCCGCGTGGTAGATTACAGCCCACCACCTCTCACTGAGAGGATACCTGTTTCCTATAGCAGTGGGAATATTATAGGCTTATTTTTGGTTCTAGAACATGCCGGTTTCCTCACGATGTTTTCCTTCACCGTTTTGAGAGCAGCGGTGATGAAATAATTTACACAAAGTAAAGCGCCTGTCTGGGTACGAACCTACGACCTACAACTCGTAAGTCGCAGCCGTTACCACTTGGCCACCACTGCTCTCACCTTTGGAAGTTGCACAGGTAAAGCTAGTGTTATGTAATTAAACACCTAATTTAACAACTAAATCACTCTGTAGCAACCTGCCCCACTCCATGCTCATAGATCAATCATTCCCGGCGCGTCTGTAGCAGCAACTAACATTATTAAATGCACCGTACATAGTGTGTTTACTTTATACGCGGGTTCCGTACGTTAAACTAACTAAAACGGTTTTTTCATTTAGAGAATTTTGTTTTGTTACCGTTAGTTAGAAGCCTGAAAGCTGTCAACCAGTCTTACTAAAGCAGTTTACACACCAATTTCGCCGACCCGCCGATATGATGAATTGCCGACACGCGCGGGTATAAGTCGCCGACATGATTCTTTTGAAATAAAGCCGCCGACATCAAGGCTGTGCCGGCGGGTCGGCGGGTTTGGTGTGTCTATACACCAAACCCGCCGCTTTAGGGGTATCGTGTCATCCAGGAACCGGGTTGTGGAGGCCAGTCGTTCCATGTGAAGTGCTGGTATTCAGCTGCATCTCGTTAGACTTAAAGCCGACTCCAACATAGTTGAGAAAACAATAGGCGGATGATGAGTGTTTCATTTTAAATAAGGCTATAAAGTCGCATTTGTAAGGTTGAGGATTTTTTTTGCACATTTTTAAGGAACTGTAGAGATTATATCCTATTTGATGCTTAAATGCAACCTTTATGGATACTTTGAAAAGAGATAGGAACAACGGTATGAAGGAGATTTGACTGACAAGTCAAGTGACAAGGATAAAAATGTAAAAACGTAGTTCAGCCATCTTCTAGGAATAATTATTGAAGTAATATGACAAACTGTAGTTTTATTTACTCGTCCTGGTACTGAGAGCTCGTTAAGCTCTCACAGAACCTACTCATCATCTGCCTAGCCTTTTCCCAACTATGTTGAGATCGGCTTCCAGTTTAACCGGATGCAGCTGAATACCAGTAGTTTAAACAAGGAGCGACTGACTATCTGACCTCCACAACCCAGTTACTGGGTATTTGGATGATACGATACCCCTTGATAAGATTGGTTGTCAGACTTTCGGAGTTCTGAGTACCCGTAACGACTGTCAAAGATCCACGAATGACAGCCAGAACCAATGGCTTAACGTGCTTTCCGAAGCACGGAGAGGTCACGGTATTTAAAGATGGTCACTCATCCACAGACAAACCGCGGTAAGCATAGCTTAACCTGATCGATCGACAGTGTGCGGCTGTTCTTATTTATAAACGGGCCCCTCTCACAGAACCTACTATGTTCAATTTTTAAGTCTGTATTGGAATTTTTCGAAACAATACGAGATAATAAATAGGTAGATTGGTATAATTTTAATCATGCTGAAAACAAAGGTCTTTATCACGGCAGACAAAGGTTCAATTTAAGGTTGAATAGCTATTAAACTTTTGACGTACCTTATTGTTATTCCTTTATTTAATGCTAATTAGGTAGGAAGCAGTGGTGGCCCAGTGGATACTCCCTTGTAGCGGTATCTACAACGCCATATGCGAACAACGCGTTATACTGACGTCACGCATAATCCTGCATCTCGCAAGCAGAGTTTACCGCGCAATTAGCATATACACAACGGCCTGACATGAATCATTATCACAACACCCGTCTGGTCGGAGCATCCTCCCTTTTCTATAGAGTATGAGTGAACTGTACACCCTGTTCCTCATACCTCTATAGGTACCCATTCACAGAGAAGAGACCTATGTCCCAGCAGTGGGAACATTATAGGCTGATAATGCTTATGCTAGGTAGTAAAATTCATAGTCATACTGTTTATTTATCAAGGAGTAGATTTTTGAAGCTTCAAAATTATCAAATGCGTATATAATTTATTTCCCCTGCTTAACACGATGACAATGATTAAATAACAAATTAGAATTTTTGCAACGCCAACATCACAGGGATCGCACAAGATAGAATGGTTTGGAAGTAAAAAGGGGAGGCCTTTGGCCAGCAGTGGGACATAATAAAGGCTAACAAAATAAATAAAAAATATAATCCCTACCCCACCAATTATTTAGTACTAGCAGCGCCCCGCGGTTTCACCCGCATAAATGTCGATCCCGTGAGAATATTGGGATTAAAACTAACCTAAGTCCTTTCTTGGGACTCAAACTATCTGTATACCAAATTTCATCTAAATCGATTCAGCGGTTCAAGCGTGAAGAGGTAACAGACAGACAGACAGACACTTTCGCATTTATAATATTAGTATGGACAATACTGTAAAGTTTCATCATAATCAGTTCAGTAGTTTTTGCCTGAAAGATAAACAAACATCCATCCATCCTCACAAGCTTTCGCGTTTAGTTGTTTAGTAGTTTTCTATTAGGAAAGTGAACGAAACTCATACAATCAAAAAATTATAATTTGAACTAGCAACACAGATAGCACATAATTCATTTTATCAACTGGATCAATCTAATAATTTTATTTGTTTAAAACCTTTTTTTCTTTTTTTTTTCGTGCACATTTGTATTTTCAGCTCACTTTAGAGATTAGCAGAATAGTCGACATCGGCTTTGCATGCCATTTATTAAAAATAGAATAGAATATAATTCAAATTGTTTGGAACCGCATTATGTCAGTTGCGGTCAGATTAAAATTCATCTAAATTGAACATTGTTTTTGTACAAATAAATTGGACTGTATTATTGAATTTGTAATAATACAGTCCAATTTATTTGTATGTTTAGTTTGTATGTTTTATCATGAGCGACCACGGTTCTATGTACCTACATACAATTTGTTTTTGTGAGTACTTCATTTTAGACAGGCTAACAGCCCGTTCACACATGGTCTCCCTTTTACTGGTCCGTTTTATCGGATACGTTTTTTTTCATCGATGGCGTATGGAGTTGTATGAGCGACTTCACATATGACACAGTATTCAATAAAGTATTATTAAGTATTCGTATCCGTTAAAACGGGTACCGTAAATACGGAGACTATGTGTGAACGGGTTGTGACTTTGCAAATCTCCATTGGCAATATTTAAGGTGGTGAAACTAGTCATGGATATAAACAGCCACTAATAAACCAAATCAACAAAAAGAAAATACATAGGTATAATTAAGTTCGAGTATATTAAAAAAAAAATGTATTACTAAAATGCAAAACTAACCGAACGCAAGTATTTCTTTTAATGTGCATATTTGGTTTTTATTTAATAAGTTTTTTTTTAATTGATAATTAATATCTCCTATAACTCGTTATCTTTTCTTTTTAACTTTATTCACAAAAAAAGATGACAAAAAAGTTGATGAAAGGACCTTCAAGACAGTTTCCCTCAGTAGACTTTTCAAGACCGGGATCCATTTCATTTATCTTTTACTTCCCTGACAGGTTAAAAGGAAAACTTGGTATTTCAAAGATTATATTGCTTATATTTGGAAGGATTTCTAATTTAAACAAAAAGATTGTTAAGGCATCAATCAAAATGGCGTACAACACGATTTTGCAATTGGCAATGTTGAATCGTTAATTTTTAGACTTGTAAAGAAGATTTTTTTTGTATTAAATGGAAAGGCCGTAGATTACAATGTTTTTTTGTAGGTAAACTTATTTTACGAAAGTCGAAATTTTTTTTTATTAGTTTACATAAAACGTTGATAAGTATTGATCGTTGAACTGATTCTAACTATACCTATTTTAAAAGCTATTATTCACTATTGAGAGAACTATCAATATCTTTTCATGAAAAGTCCCGAATGTTCATGAAAATATCAACAAGAGTTTTAATCTTAAATTATTCTAAAATTTCTGATAATTATTATTGTGGACATCGTTGTAGGAAATAATTGCATTTCTTAATCGGGAAATGCAATTTCAACAGATTTTTAGTTTTTTTTTTTCATTTTGTTTACTTGTACTCGACCAGACAATTAATGTGAAATAATTTTCCAGAAAATGGAATTATGCGGAATTGTTCATTCAAAAGAAAATCTTCTAAAAGTATAAAATCCATAATTATTTTTTTACATAAAAAACCTTATTTAAAATTACCAACCTTTTTGGAAGAAAGTTAGGTATCCATTTCACAGCAACTCTTGCTGTTAACAATTTTAACTAAAAACACTGAAAACCAATTTTAAATCTCACTTTTGAAACTTTAAATCCACTGTCAAAATTTATGTTATTTCTAATAATGTTAAAACAACACATGCACTGGCCGAAGATAAAAGTAAACTTAATTTATAAGAAGGAAAAATTTAGCGCGCGTATTTCGTACTTCGAACGCGTGGTGACGTCACGGATAGCGCGTCCACAGCTTTCAGTATCTCGTGGGAAACTGGCGGGAAATCTTAGCGAACGAGAGAATTCGCGAGTTTGTGCAGTTAGTATCATGGTACGGGACGAAAAAATAATATTTTCACGTATTTCTGCACTTATATATATTTAAACTTATATTTAAGCGAATATAAAAAAAGAATCGGCTTTTCCAGATTGGTCCGAAGTCTTTCAATAAATTCAAATTCTGCTTGACTGGTATTGTACCTAATATTGAGTTGAATTTAAAAATGCATGTGCGGAATACACGGCTGGCAGTAAGCGGAGCGAAGGACCAAATTTTGGTCTTGTTGACTCGCGAAGGTCCACAATGGTTAGTCTCTTTAATGAGTAGATTAAAAAGCTTGGTATTACATAAACGCCTATTTATAATGCAATTAATAAATGCTTAATAAATAAATTACTTGTAAGTACAAAAGATAACGTCACTTTATTTGTATCTAAAATATGTACCTAGATATTATCATAGTTGCTTTAACTTGAATCTAAATCCAAGTGCAAGACAGGGATTTGTAAGTAACCTGTGAATGATATTCAAAGATTAAGGTGAATGGGTAGTTGAGACCGCGAAATTCAAATTTTCTTACGTTTTTTGCAATTTCCAGGTCAGTGTCAGGTTGTATCTTGATCAAAATATGATTCGCGACAGTAACAGGTACATATTTAGAGAATTATAATCATTAATACATCTTTCTAAGTTAGATTTCTACCATTAACACTTTTCCATAAGGGATTGGTGACATATATCTTAGAAAGATAGAAGAAGAATGATAGAAACGTCATTATTATTGTGTGAGCTCACTCTTCTCAGTATGGATACTGTTTCGCGTGACTTGGTACCGTGAGGATATTTTTTACTATTTAAATCTTTGGTTATACTAAAAAGAAAATTAGGTTTATATGTTACAGAAATACGTGCATATGATAAGATAATAAGGTAACAACGGGTGATAAGGTACTACCTACTGTACACCCAGGTGTGCTGGGTTTTCATTTAGACACATAAAATATGTAGTTTAAAAAAAACTAAAATTACATCGCCGTCGAGGTAGACCAAGGCGAAGGTGGCGTGACGATCTAATAACATTCGCAGGGCCAACATGGCCAGAGATCGCACATGACAGGGAGGTTTGGAAGGAAAAAGGGGAGGCCTTTGCCCAGCAGTGGGACACAAACTAGGCTAACAAAAAAAACGCACTAAAAATGATAAAATAAGTAAATTTACTTAAATTGAATTCAAAAAGCGTGGAAAGCACTTATAATTAATAATCGCTTTATTTTACCTAAAGAGTCCCATCATCTACCTCCTGGCTCCATCATCAGGCTCTCGACACCAAGTGCAATCCATTAGACTCGTCAAAACCAATCATATAAGCCTAAACTCGAGGGGTTTACTAGTAGCCACTGAAGAGTTCTACTATCCACCTCCTGGCTCCATCATCAGATCAGCTCCAAGATACCAAATTATAGTTTTGTCTTCTGTACTTCATATACATACAAAGTTTAATTCCGATACGACAATTTAGAAGTAGGTTAAAATTTACTTCTAATATTTTTTTTTACTTTGTTAGTTACTTGCCAGGAAAATGTAAGAAAGAATTATGAAAATTAGCCCTCAAAATGACCTTCATCCTCTTTCCTTGCTGTCCTCAAAGGACATCCTCGTAAAATATTTTACAATCCACCATTTTCTTTCCTTCTACTAAAAGTCTACTTCCGAAAAAGTCTCTAAAAAGAATCTTTACCTAGCTATCTATCATATTGCGTCAAAATACAAAGAGACGGTAGCGGAAAAAGAGTTCCGGGTTCTTCATTCAGGAGACGGAACAGAGCACTTTGTATTGAACACAGTTTTAGTCATGTCATTGTTGGTGACTGTAGGTAGATATAGATTGGTGGCGGTGGTGGTGGCGGTGGTGGCGGTGGTGGTGGTGGTGGTGGTGGTGGTGGGTAGGTGGTGGGGTGGTGGTTATTGTTTTGAACTGTAAAGGGATTAAATAAAATCATTCATTCATTCATTCAAAAAGATTCTTCTAGCCTTGTGTGAAATGACACCACTCGCGTAATATTAATTAAAACATTAATAATAACATTAGTAAAACACACCTTCCAATATACAGCGTGTCCGGTAATTAATGAATAACCTTATGGGGTCATTGTAACTGTCTGAATTGATAACGATAATGCTTCTCGGCGGTTCAGTAATAGGCATTAACCGATCATAAACGGTCTGGTATTACCATAATTATAATTTGAGATATTATAAAACAATGGGGCCCGTGGATAAATAATAACAGCCGTCAAGGTCGATCGATCAGGTTAAGTTACGCTTGCCGCGGTTGGTCTATGGATGGGTGACCATCTTTACATACCGCAAAGCACGTTAAGCCGTTGGTCCCGGCTGTCATTCGTGGATCTTTGACAGCCGTTACGGGTAGTCAGAAGCCCAAAAGTCTGACTACCAGTTTTACCAAGGGGTATCGTATTACCCAGTAACTGGGTTGTGGAGGTCAGATAGGCAGTCGCTCCATGTAAATTACTGGTATTCAGGTGCATCCGTTTGGACTGGAAGCCGACCCTAACATAGTTGGGAAAAAGCTAGGCAGATGATGACATTATAAAACAATGAAGAAAACATAGGTACTCAATCTTCCAATACAGTGAGGTCCCGAAGGAAAAAGAAGCGTAAACACAAACCCTTCTTCTCGAAATACCTGAACAAATAGACATGTCGAGGCACCCCGATCGCTGCATGTGTTAGGCTTACATTCTTCAGGCGATGTTTATAAATTGCTCCCGTAAAGCTCACACGGATGATTTGAGCAAGAATTTTTCTTTTTAAACTCTTGCAGGGAGAATTTTATTAAACTTCCTTTAAAAATGTAGTAGAAGTTTTATTTTTCCACATGCTCATACTACAGGTCATAAAGAAAAATGGGTACGTACAGACAGCACATCAAGCTACTACAATCTGTCAAATTTCTTTAATAGATTTTCAACTTTATCACTAAAGCCTAAGGTTCAAAAGGCATGACATGACTGCCTCGCTGGTCTAGTCCAAGCGCTACTGCTGAGCATGTATGAGGTCCTGGATTCGATTCCCCAGTCGTGCAAAGTATGATTTTTTTTTCTATCTTGAATTTCTCAGTAGCAGCCCGGAGTCTGGATTTGTACCTGGTTGCTGGCAATAGGCTCGCCCCCTATTACATGGGACTCAAACATATTTGGAGGAATGTGTGTGTAGATACTATTGGTATACCTCTGCCCTAACATTCGGGAACAAGGCTTGATGTTATGTACGTATTTATTAACAATCCAAATGACATTCAGTTAACCTTATTACATCGTACTATATATCTGTGAATCTCTCAACACATACAAACAGGAAACATACGACCCAAAATATTAGGTAAACATACCATCATTTCGGACATCAAAGTTTGCAAACTATATTACGATTCAGCGCAGTATGAAAGCAATTGAACATCAAACAGTGCTGGATAAACAATGCATCATTGATGCAGTTGATTTAAGGCAATCCCTGCATTAGTGGTGATTGTCCAATGTCCATACAACACGGTCTTGAATTAGTTCACTCTATTCTTAGGAATAGAGTATCCACAGAACATAATTTACGACGCAGTTAATAATCTCCACCATTAACAAAACTGTACTTAGGTACAACGTAATGTTTCCAATGTGACTCAGGCCTTCTCTCTGTAAGAAGGAATCGGTCGTATTTCACCACGCGGGCCAAATTAAGATTGGTGCACTACTTCACTTTGCTTTGTTTTTTTTTTATATGCATGGTTTATACAGTCTGTATACTGAGGGGCCCGTGGCTAAATAATAAAAGCCGCACAGGTTGATCGATCAGGTTAAGCTACGCTTGCCGCGGTTGGTCTGTGGATGGGTGACCATCTTTACATACCGTGACCCCACCGTGCTTCGGAAAGCACGCTAAGCCGCGTTGGTCCCGGCTGTCATTCGTGGATCTTTCACTGTCGATACGAGTAGTCAGAAGCCCGATAGTCTGACAACCAGTCTTACCAAGGGGTATCGTATTACCCAGAAACTGGATTGTGGAGGTCAGATAGGCAGTCGCTCCATGTAAAACACTGGTATTCAGCTGCATCCCGTTAGACTGGAAGCCGACCCCAACATAGTTGGGAAAAGGCTAGGCAGATGATGATACAGTCTGTATACAGGTTCATGTTTGTTTTGTACCATTAAATCAGAAATGAGCGTTTTATAATATGTAGGTAATGATAGTCTAGATTAAGGGCTCATTTTTTCATCGCCAGATAACTTTATTCTAGGAATAATATTGACGTTTGACAGTTTTTGTATGAAATAACTGTCAAAGTTTCAAAATTATTCCTCGAATAAAGTTACCAGATGATTGAAAAATCAGCCCCTAATGTAATATCGTGGCCCAATCACTCTAAAGTAGTCTAAACAAAACACTAAGTACAAAGTTGTCACTTAAACAGGGAAACAATACGACAATTGTCTATGCTCGTAAAAGTGAAAACCTAGCCCAAGATTGCCGAGAGTGGGGCAACATTTAGCAAATTGCTGACGACACGCGCCGCGAGCGCCACCTGTGTTACTTTTCCTCAAGCTTTTTTGTTCTGTCATGCTTTAAATAAGGACAAGCTTCGTGGAGTTTTTGTGTTATTTGATAAGTGTAGCATTTGTGCCCGGTTGATGGCAATAGGGCCCGCCCCCTATTACATGGGACTTAAACATAACTGGTGAAATGTTACACCTTTATGGGATAACAGGAAATATGTTATTTGATGCAAATAAAAGTTTGTTTCATTTAGTTGCTGAATTTTTATTTCCGGGTGGTACGGACATTGATATTAAATTTTTCAGATTAAAAAGTGAGAATTTGTTCTTTTTTTACGTATAACTTTTTGCTGGGATTTATGATTCGACTATATCTAACACTTTAAAGCCTTTTGCCAACTTTGTGGTCGTCAGCTTCCAGTCTAACCAAATCCAGCTCCACTATAGAGCGACTGCGTATCTGACTTCTCATGACTTATCTGACACATAATGATAATAATTGCCCTTCTCCTATAAGATTATCCCAAACATTAGCTAAAGTACATAAACACAAAGTTATGTTACATAAAGCATGCAAAATTGTTTGACGATACAGCATAACCTGCACAAGTTTAAACTTCATAACATAGCGTAAACACTGATAGTCTCTGTGGGACTAACTTAAGACCATACACTCGACGAGGTATGAACATCATGTACCTAAGTATGTAGGTATGTCGTCTTAATATGATCAAAATGTTCATATTACCTATATTATTTTAAATAGATGTTCATTGACCATGAAGTCCGGAGTTCGAATAATTTCAGGACAGCATATTATGTGAGTATGTCAAAATAAATTATTATGGCTAGTCTTCACTGGCCCACAGCTGGGCAAAAGCCTCTGTCAATTCTTTATGGTTTTGTGCAACTTCGTGCCAATTCTCACGGAAGACATTCAGCAGTATTTCGCTAAAACAATTGTGACGATTACGGTGACGATTTACGGAAGAAGACATCTCATTATCACAGAAGACATCATCACGGCACAGTCACAAATCACAGAGAAAAATTATCTAATGTATTCTGCTGTAATGTAAATTAGTAATACCAAATGATATACCGGTATTTCGAAATGTCATCATCAGAAATAAACACATCCCTACTTTCTACGATTTGTGGTCCCAAAGTTTGTATTATGAGCTTCTCAACAATGGAACCCGACAGGTACTATCATGAGTTAATTCCATGTATCCATGTCAGTCTTATTTAGTTGTGCTCAACAAATGTTCAGTAGATGTAGTTAGAAGTTATCAAACCAAAGTTTTAATTTAGGTCAATTATGTATGCACATCAAAAACTTGTTAACGCTCGCCTAAAAAGTGTACTAAAGCAATGGCTTCTGGAACTTACATATTACACTGAAACAAAATCATTCTAACATTCGTCACAAGCCAAAGTGCCAGGTCATCAGAACCACCTCATCTCACACTTTCACCATCACAGACACTCACATAAACACAGACTTACAACATAATGCACGCTTTACTAAACTTGCCTTGCGCACTCCGACCCCCAAAACACAAGCCCTGCTTAATTGTGATGCACAAACTAAATCTGTGTATATGTAAACTTACTGTCATCACCTTTTCTTTTTGGCAGTAAAACATTTAGAAGGTACTTTTTTTTGTTTTTGTACATTTAGGTACAATCATACACTTCTTTCCCAAGAGCAATCATTATCATCCTCCAGTCCTTTTGTTTTTACGTTAGCCTACACTGCCCCATTGAGCAAAGGCATGCCCCAAGTCCTTCCAGATATTCTTTTCTGGACCCACCTCGATCCAGTCCTTAACTTAATTTATTTTTGGTGGCACAATATGTCTTCTATACTTACGTCTCAATCAGTCGAGCCGTCACTTCACTGTCCACTATCTTATTAGCCATATCATGTTTCGTTACTACGTTCTTCGTTAATATATCAGCATCCTAATTCCGTAACACACTATCATTTTCAACGATATTGCTAATTCATTGCGTCATATATTCCAAAAAATTGTCTGCTCAGCAACGTAAATGACGCAACGAATGTTGTTGAAACTATCATTTGTGTGTTAGGTACGCCATTTCTCCACTGGTCTTACGGTCCGATAATTCATGTATGTAGTTTGTAATTAAAAGAAAGGAAGACAAGAAAGGTCCTGTTACTACAAGAATACTTATTTTCATTATCTTTACCTTTAACTCTTTGTCTCGGTTCTCACGGACCGTGTGATTATATTCTGAGCCGGCTTATCATTTCCAGACATATATGCTACCTTTGTTAATACGTTACATATTCTAAGTCAAAGCAAGGAATTATTCAACAGCTATTAATTATGTTAGACTACTCTCGTGACTAAGTCAAGTCAGGCAAAGGTATAATCTAGTTTAGCAAGGTAAAGAGAGACTGGCTGCTCAGAAACCGCCAGACAAACAGTTTAGTCAGGGTCGTCTAGGTAGCTGACTGATTTATGATGGTTATGATAATCCAGCTGTAACTTGTTATAGAACTCATGACCATTGGGGTCGACGTGTTTATAAATGAAGACTGTAAATCGGCATTCGTAAGGTAGGAGCGACGATCTTCGCAGAATGGCTGGTAGTTGCTAAATAAGAGTGGGTGAGGCCAGTTAGCATAATCAGCCTAGAATGTTCCCACTGCTGCGACACAGGCCTCATCTCTTCGAGAGAGAGTGGGCTATAATCTACCACGCGGGCCCTCTGCGGGTTCGTAGATATCACATGTCCTCGGTTCTAGGACATGCCGGTTTCCTCACGATGTTTTCCTTCACTGTTTTGAGAGCAGTGGTGATTAGTATATTTCATTACAAGTGCGGAAAGGCTGTCATTGCAAAGAGTTCCGACAAATGTCTACCTGAGCCGAGGCGCAGCCGAAGGCGAGGGTTGACAGTCGGAACAAGTTGCAATGACGGTTCCGCAGGTGTACTGAACGACTATTTTTAATACAGTTGCGAAAAAATTAAGCAATTTAATAAAATAATAAAAACACAATATTGCTTTTTTCTCTTCTCTCCACGCAATAAATTAGTCGTATGTAGATATGTAACGACTTTTTGACTTTTCCGGTAAAATGTTCTCCGAAGCATTTTGTGCAATTATACTGAGTTCCGGTGGTGTTAATTTAAAAAAAATAAGGTCGAAATTACTCATTTTGTGCAACAAACAACTAAACACGCAAAGAAAATTGAAAATGGCGCCAACCGTAGAATATAAGCAGAGTTTTTTTTTCATCACCCAGTTTGGTAGGCAAAGGGAACTATCCATACAGCTTAGTCTTCAGTAAAATTTTTTTATTGATATGAAATGAAAATGAAATTTAATGAGATGAAATGAAATGAAACCTAACCTAACTCATTCAATTAAATCTGATATTGAAATAAATTAGTAGCTTCTTTTTAGAAATATACGTATTTGTATGAATCACAAAAACTCTTTAGTAAAAACTTCATGGTTGGTTTTTCTTTTTAATAGACATTTTGACAGTTGGGAAAGAGAACGCACGAGTTCGGGAAAGGTAAAAAAAAAGCACTAGTATGTAATAGCCCACATCCCGAACGCAATACGTCCCTGCAATACACCACTTTTTGAGCAACTGTATTAAAAAAACTATTTCACAAAGTAAAACGCCTGTCTGGGTTCCAACTCACGACCTACAGCTCATAAGTCGGAGCCGCCAGCACTGCTCCGTGTGCAATAGGCTATTTGACTGGTTTCTGATAAACATCTCAGATTATTTAATGGTGTCTAACAAGCCCACAAAAACCTATTACTTCAAATTGCATAATGTATTTCTTTTAAAAAATAGTAAATAAAAATGTACTGTTTAAATAAGCCGCCAAAACGCTATCTTTACCAATATGGCGTCGTGACGTCACGATTCACGTAAACAAACGTTGAAACGGTCGAGATACTAGACAAAAGTCATCTGTTCTGTCAACGATAGACAGAAATTTACTAAATCATGACGTCATCTTAAGTTCAGCCAATCCAGACCGTTTTCGATTACGTGGCGCCAGATTTAAAAATATGAAGTTTTTTCGGGTTTTTTTTTATAAATAAGACATTGTTTTGTAGTAAAATAAATGCAAATCGATTTTAAAAGCGATAATCTATACGAGTGTCAATAATAATGACCTTATTTTTAACATTGTCAAATAGCCTATTGGAGAGATTTATGTCTAGCTACAGGTGAATGATCACCTTAATTAATGATGATGAAACCGACAAAGCAGAATTACAAATTACTCATAACCTTTATAATATTCAACGCTACACTCAAAGTCATAAGCGTTTACACCAAACGGTTCAAAAGTGTACCAGTACAAAGTTAAGATTACCCTCATTACTACGTACTTAGTAAACGTTAACGTGTGTCATTGCATATTAAAACTTGGGCCCAACCGCCATCACGCGTTAATATATGTTAATCCCAGGTTGCTCAGATCTGGGGGCCTAAAAAGGCCACTCTGGCAGAATCATAAAAGGATAACATTATGAATCATAACGGACAGTTAACTGTTAAGTTAATCATATCAAATCCCATTGGTGAAGGATTTTTCAGTTATTTCTTTTATCTGTGCTAAAATACCAATCAATCCAATCCCAATCTATTTGATAATACCTACGTAGGGCAGCGAAAAAAGAAAAACACGGACTGTTTTCGCCATATTATGATTCAAAATGTTATGCTTTTATGATTCTGCCAAAGTGGCCTTTTTAGGCCCCCTGGGAGCTACCCGACGGAATTATGTTTGGCGAAGAATTTCACTTTTGGGAATAACGTACCTTTGAAAAACTTTGTTACCTTTGAGATGGCAGTTTTATTTGTAGATTTTTTAAATTTTTGTGCTACTCGTCCGACCCGTCGCATGTCCAATTAGCAGACACAATAGAAATTCTATTGTTATCGGTACATACCCTGTACACGCGACATGCGAAGGGTTTGAATTGTTCCAAACCTTTACTTGACTGGAGTCACGAGTGAAAATCGAGACGAGGTACAGACGCCAGCACATCATCTGTCAAATTCCTTTAATAGCTTTTCAACTTTAACGCTAAAGCATAAGGTTCAAAGTTGATTGGGAAAATTTGACAGTTTCGGGTAGCTTGATGTGCTCGTCTGTACCTGTTTGAAATGGCTGGACTTGCTGCCCAACCTTCAGTTACTCTGATTGGCTGTAAAAGTTTGTTATTGGACAGTGAAGTTATTACCTTTGGTATTAAAACTACATATAATTTGAAACAAAGTGAAAATTGTAGTTATTTGTTGACTATTTTTAGACTAAGTACTTTTCTAATATTACAATTTTCATATAATTCATGTTTATTAATATTTTTGATTTTTCAAGTGTTTGTTTCGGGATTTGCCCTAGTTGCGATGGTGTAAAATACGGTCTAGAGAACATTATTTATTTATTTTATTTATAAACCACATAAAAAAGGGAAACATATCTGTCAACAATCTTCCATAGTTATCCATACAACACTGACGACCGTGCCTACACACGGCGAATAAACCGTAGTTTTTCACGGCAAGAAAAACGTGTGGCTCTTTTTTTTTTTTGTGCGGATGTGAAATCATCGTATGACCTCTCCCGCCCTGGGTGGAGCGGAAGGGAGTGTCAGACTCTTACTGACTAAAACCCATCCGTGTTCCTTCCTTAGCCCTTTATGTTCCGGGCCAGCGGTAACCCTTTCGTGGCTCTCGTCCCTTTCGTGCCTTTCGTGGCTTTCGTGGCTCTTACGAATCATTTTGCTGAGTGAACATAATTATCTGAGTACCTAGGTATATCAGCTCCTTGTCACAGTATGGAAGTCGAGAACTTCGTCGGCTGTCATATTACGCCCCAGGATTTGGTTTCACGACAGTTTGATCGATTGAAGTTAGAAGTTTTGAAACACGATTATTGTGTCATATTGTTGTTAATAATTATGGATCTTTACTCTGTAGGGATTGTGGGTAAAGTTATAGATCGATTGATTCAACAAGAAGTTTGGAGAATATGTCCCTAAGTACCTACGTCTATTATTCATTTGTGACGTCATGTCACCTTGTTCTAAAATACATGTAGGTATTTGATATCAAAATACAGAATTTGTCTTTAATATTTTCAGTTTAGTACTTATTATTTCAGTTAAGTTGTACTTATTAAGTCAGTAAAGTTTGTAGGTAAGTAACTTCTATACTCAGTATGACCTGAATACTGCTAATATTTTGACCATAAAAATGGCCATAAAGTTTGTTGTCCGCAATCATAAATGAAATCGAACTTTGATTTTTATATCTTCATAAAAAAATAATATTTTTTATTACTTGTCACACATTTTTTTGGACGTTTTTGTTGATAGTAGGGTAATAAATTTTATAGTCGCCTTTGGATCTGAAGGTCTAGAAATTTTTAATTTCACGATGATTGCTTGCAGCCAGTGAAGTAGAAGAAATGAGATTGTGACATTTGATGTTTTTTACCGACTTTACAAAAAGGAGGAGGTACTATGTTCGGGTGTTTGTATGTTTTTTTTTTTTTTTTTTTGTATGTTTGTTCATCGAATACGCCGCCAATTGTCGACGGATTTTCAAAATTCTTTTTTTGTTAGAAAGTAGATAGTTCTGAGGTGGTCCCATTGTCACCAAGTTAGGATCTGATGATGGGATCTTAGAGAAATCGAGGGCAACCCTCAAATTTTATAGGCTCACTTATTGTTTTTCGCATATTTTATGAAGTATCTTGTGTATTTGTGTATGGTTGTCACCATCTCAGGTAGCTGGGCTGATGATGGAAGGTACAACTCCTTAACAGTAAGAAGTTACTCGAACAGGCAAGGACTGTTTTAGTAAATTGTTTTGATGTTTGATAGGGCATTTGCCACATTTGGTCTCATTATCATCAAGTCATGACCTGATGCTGCAATCAGGATAGTCTGCAGAGTACCTAACTCCTCGACAACTAACAGCAGATATATCGTGTTTAGGCTCATTGAAAAGGGCTCGATGTGTGGATAAACGTACTGTTACTGAGGAACACCGAAGACCTGATGCTGAAGCCAGGAGCATCAGAAAAAGTAAAAACCTTTAAATTACAGCACCGTAGTCGTGTTTAAGCTCATTTTAAACAGGACTAATTTTAAGTTCAATGCAATGTTGACATAAGTCTGGCCTGATGCTGCAGCCAGGATTATCAGCATCTAATCTAAAAACTAATAAAAGGAGAACTCCTCAACAATTAACGTCCCTGCATCGAGAAAAGGAATATTTTATAAAAAGGCGATGGGCAAGTTGACATTAGGCTATTGTAACTTAGATAAATTATAAATAGACCCACTAAAAAGCGTGAAATAAAAACTTTTTAACAAAAAAAAAAACCGACTTCCAAAAAAAACACTACAAACTGAAAAATAACTTTAATTTCGGAAGTCGGTGGCAAAAACTAAAATACTGATCTCTAAGACACCGACTTCCGAAATTAAAGTTATTTTTCAGTTTGTAGTGTTTTTTTTGGAAGTCGGTTTTTTTTTTGAGAATGGACTGTGGTTTGGTTTTTCGTGCATAGACATAGGTAGACAGTTGTCTGAATATTTTTAGAAAGTTCAAGTTTACCTGGAACAGAAAGTTTCGACGTAATAATAAATCTATTAAAAAGAAAATTAGATAATAGCGAGTAAGATCTGACAGAATCAAAATTAAACATTAGCGATAAGAAAGAGAGCATTTTAATATTTTTTATTAAGTTAATTTAAGCGGAAAATACGCAAAATACGCGCATTGACGTGGAGTTGCGGACACCAGCCCGTATTACCCATTACCTATGTTAATTTAAGGATTCATTAACATTCTTCTTGATTGAATTTTTAACTGTGAGAGCGTTAACCTTAATAATTATGGTCTTCCCTCTGTTGGTGGTATTAAAAACTACAAGCTCACTATGCTGGACGTTGTTCACAAAACTGAATATAGATGTCACTATTCTCAAGAGAAACCCTCTGTGCGGACGGTTTCTGTTTTCCGACGAAAGTAGGAGGAAAATCTTTTCAGTAGTTCACAGTTACCTCACTAGATGTAGCTTAGCTAAACAAAAAAATAGTAACTTAGAAGCAGTACAGTAAGTAGTGCTTCTAAGTTAATTTATTGACAGTGTTAATAATTATAAAAAAAAAAAAACAAAAAAATGAGGATTGGATGCGAATAAAACGACAGATAACTTTTTTCTATAGGTACCTACTTATATTTTTTTTGGACGTCTTTCGGCTGAAATCATGATGATAATGATGATATTTTTTTAAATTATTTACAAGCGTTAATATTTGTACATTTTGTGTTATTTGTATTTGATATTTTCATACGTCACTTTTAGATTTTTCGGAAGCATTCAATTCAGATCCAAAGACATTCAATAAAAATGCTTTGTATTCTTCTGATTTCACTGAATATGCTATTCTAACGTTAGCCTTCTCTTTTTCCACGAAATCGTTTGTATTCATTCCTCTCTTGTCACCTGTAACCAAAGATATAATTAGCATAATGAAAACAATAAGATGAACTATCGAGTACCTACCTGCTGAAAATGTTCCTTTAAATATTTCCTGAATCTCATTTATCGTTTAACATCGACAACCTTGTTTCACTAATGACCAAGTTAAGGGCCCGGTCACACGTACCACAACCAAACCACATCGCAGCGACAAAATGTACACAAGCAGAGCTATAAAATTTCGATGTGGTGGCGTTGACGCTATGCGATGGGGTTACGATGTGGCTACCATAACACAGAATGAATGATCCCAGAAAGACGCAAGCGGGACTTGTGCACAGTGTCGTCGCGACGCGTCGACGCAACGTTGTGGCTGCGACTTTGCCTTGAGGTCGAGGTCGACAGCCAAATGAATGAACCGTTTGGATGAACTATTCATTTTCATACAAATAAATACCAGCACACGTGTTGTAGTAGTTGTGGTGTGGTTGTGGTGAGGTTGTGGTTTGGTTGTGGTGTGGTTATGGTTTGGTTGTGGCGTGGTTATGGTGTAGTTGTGTTGTGGGTGTGGTTTCGGTGTTGTTGATGTGTGGTTATGGTGTGATTGTGGTGTGGTTATGGTGTGGTTGGGGCCTTTTGCTTCTTTACTTTTACCATGCATGAATCATGATCACAATTTCAGGATTATCATCATCTCTGTCATCATCTGCTGGACATAGAATTCTCCCACAGATCACTACAACCACTGTCTTAGCTTAACTGCCCTATCTAGCATCCTTCACTAGGTCTTCGGTACACCGTGGATGTGTGTGTGATTGTGTGGTCAACGCTGCACCTTTTAATAAACAATTATAATTATGAACTTACCGCAAACAGTGATATCATTATTCGAATACTTGTACTCCGCCACTAGATCTGGCCTCAGGAACAGTGACACCGTCGCAGGGTCCAACGCTTGCCAGGTTGGTTCTACCCCTAGGGCAACTTTCTCATATTTATTCTGGGCTTTGATTATTTCCGTGTCTATTGCTCCTAGTTGACTTTCTCTCCATTCCTGGAAAATTAAAATTAATTCTGTCTTGAGTCTGTTTGTAACTTGTGTATGGTTTTTTTTTTTTTTCAATTCAATTTTTAGGAATTGCGGTCGGAGAGACTTTTTGAAAAAGCCTAAGTAAAAAGTCATAATTCGAAGGCCTATTTCTTCCTCCAATATTGGACCAATTTAAAAGATAATTCTTATATAGAATAAGAAGGATATGTACTGTGTCCCTATGTTTTCTTTTTTTCATTAATAGTTGTCAAATTTGTACACTAGGCCCCTGTTGACAGCGGCAATTTTGAGCATTTTTTGAGGATTCTAGTGCTTTTATAAATAATATATCATCAAAAACGAAAACATAGAGACACAGTATATATCGTTCTTAATCAGTTTATGAAATATCTTTTAAATTGGAGGAGAAAATAGGCGAGAGCTAAACCTCGAATTATGACTTTTACTTAGGCTTTTTTAAAAAGGCTTTTCGACCGAATTGCCTCTTAACTATACCAAAACGCGGGTTGATTTTGTTTCCAAAGTCTTTTCTACGCGTTTTTTCCCTTACCAGCTTGTCCTCGTCTGTTTCGTAGTCTTATACATTTTAGTTAGAACATGGTCGAAAAACGTGAATAATTTGTTATCCTATGATTTATTCCCTGGTAGGGCAAAGCGTTGTCGGGTTTTTCCATGAATAAATCCTCAAAAGTAGGCCAAAATAATGTTTACGATCTCTACGATTTTAAATGCCCATTCCTGGGACGAAAAATAAGTAGACTAAATACTTGCCTTGCTAAAGTTGAGGTACCGTTTAGCCTGTGAGAAAGGAAAGAGGGTGACTTTGTCAGGAGTGGCATTCTGTGCCACCACATGATAAGCTTCTACATCCATATGAGCGTTAAATTCTGGTGTTGGGTTTTCTTCACCTATACAAAAAAAATACAACATTATGGCATCAGGGTGCTGATGGGGCTGCCCCGGTTCTGTAGCGCTCAGGTACCTATGTTCGCCGAGTCGCGAGTAGACTGTTTTTATTATTCTACTATGCGAAAACGATGCACATCCCTGGCGCGCAGGGTTCGGGCTGGCTCCAGCGGCATCCTGAGGGCATTCGCGCAGAGGTTCGATTGCCAGTAGGTACTTGAACCATTGCTTCATGGTTCACATACTGGGCAATCGAGGTATTTAATGTTTTTGGTCTTTCTTTTTAATATTGTACCTACTTATGTGTTTTTTTTTTAATTTTGTAATATGATCCTGTGTTGGTCGAAATAAAAGATTTATTATTATTATCATATACTCAAACTAAATAAAATATCGAGCAAGGCTCCGTACTTTGTTTTATTTGTCTGACAACACGAAAGTCTCTCTGATTTTAATTTTGGCAGTTAAGTATAACGTTTTTATTGTTAGTATTTTACTTACTATGAATATGTCCTGCCCCTATGTATAAATGATTCAGCCTTGATAAAAAACCAGGGTCCAGTTTTATGGCTAAAGCTACGTTTGTCAACGTCCCAATGGTTATCACAGTCAAATCACCTGAAATTAACGGATATAAACGTTAGGTTAGTTTTCTTTACCAATATATAAATATCCGTCACAATAAATCAAACTGCATCTAGCATGTGCTTTAGAACCAAATGCTTCAAAATAACCCATACTAAGTTTTCAATAGCCATAAGATACACACCATGCATACTTAGTTTTTTTTTTTGTATCATGTGTCATGTTCATCAGACCAAATGCTTTTTACAGTACAATTCTTTGAACATGTGAAGTAAATATTCGTACCTTCATAAGTCTTAGAGTAATCAATAAGAGCATTCACAGCGTTCTCATTCTTAGCTGGCACTAGATCAGGGAAAGTATCACCGCTGTCTCCTAAGCCATCCTTGCCATAATAATCAGTTACTGATGGAGTTGTCACCAAAGATGCTTTGGATCCTCTGTAGATTGGCACCTGGAATTAGCAAAGATTTTTTATTGAATTGCCTACTGCTACGACTTAGGCTGCGGACATGAAGTCAGCGGGCGCGAGGCGGCGCCACCGGCGGCGGCGGTTGCGGCGCAGGTAGCGGCGCGTTTCAATGCATAGATTTACATGCAACTGGCCTCGAAGACAGCGGCGCGGGGAGCGGCGTACGAGCGCTGCGCACCAGTCTAGCGGTGCCTGCGCCTCTGCATTGGCGTAGTGTTGTGCATTTTATTTTTTGCTTTTTAACGGCAGAGAGTTCAAAATTTGTACCAAAAAGATGTTTAGACATTTCGTTCGCGAACAAAGACACCAATTTCTCATAGCACAACACTACCTGCCCGCTGGCTTCGAGACCGGCACCCTAATTGCGTAACATACTATCAATCGGAATCTGAATCATTTTGAAGCAAATTGCTAATCCATTGCTGCATATGTTCGAAAAATTTGTCTGCTCGACGCGTAAATAACGCAATGAATGTTGTTGAACTGTCAAAATGAAACCGATTCCGATTGATAAGGTGTTACGCAATTGCCCCACGGGTCTGCGTTGCTGAATGGGTCTGCTTATGACCTTGATCACACCGAATGAAAAGCGGTAGATGAGGTCTATGATGGAGCGAGCAAGCCCAGAAGATGCCTGTTCAATCTTGCTTTGAAATCCTTTTCAAATTTATTTTTTTCTCATGAATACTTCCAGTAGATTATGTCAAATAGTACCGAAAGTTTTCTGAACTATTTTGGCATCGTACCTAAATAATCACTGACTTTCTTTATGGGTCGTAAGATTACAACGAACAATACATAAACTGCATTATCTTACTATTGTATAACAGTTATATTATAGCGTTAATTGAAACGGATGTTGACACGAATTCTTATCTTAGTAGGCGAAGTCATAGTTCAACTAATGATCGATAAATAACTATATAATCGTTATTGCATAACAGTTTACTCTATTAATTTATTGTTAAAGGAGCCTAGCTAAAGACAACTTTATTCTAGGAATAATTTTGAAATTTTGACAGTTGTTTCATGCAAAAACTGTCAAACGTCAATTTTATTCCTCGAATAAAAGTTATCTATTCCCTTAGGGCCATCGCACACTAAAGACGCGACAGTTTTTAGACAATCTTGTTTCACATAAACAAGTCAGCTTTAAGATTAAAGAGAAACAGTTGTGTCTACCACACGGCGCATACCAAGACGAAACTGTTTTGTCTACGACGACGCAACGCATACAAATTTCAAACTTCGTCCCATTTTTTTTTTTTAATTGACGTCAGAATATTCTTTACATAATTTTATTATAAAGGATAGGTCTATTTTCCACCTTGCCAATTAATTTTTCAACGAGTTCTTCATCTGTAAACATGATGGGACGTGTTTACGCTCTGATTTCTGAACGCTCGGATCAGACTAAGGTACATCGCTAAGTTCGCTTACATTGCTAGACGGTTTTGTCGTTGATGTGCGCGCTCGCATACACTTCAAAGGGAAGCCGACAGTCGTTAGTCAGACTTGTCGCCGTGCAGTTGTTGTATGCATTAGACAGCTTTGACTATGAGACGTTTTGTTTCAAATGTGCGCGTTTAGTACTTTTTATTATGTCATAGTCTGTCTTGAAACTGTCGTGACTATAGTCTGCTGTCAGCCTTAATGTCTTAAGCTAGGCCCCTTTAACAAATCATGGGTGAACTCGACATAGATTTAAGAAAAACTGTATTTAACGTTAGTCTTTATATTTTTGAATAAATTTTATTATTATTATTTCCTTTATTTCACTAAATATATAAATTATATTTTTAAATATTAGTATAAAAGAAATATAAAAACATTTAAAAATATAAAAAATAGTAGCCCACCGGTATCGGGAACAGGGTCCAAGCTACCGGCGGTCAGGGCTCCAGAGAGAGGAACCTTCTAACAATACGGGCCGTGTCCAGAAGTACCGCTTTCTGGATCAAGCCCTTGATCCAGCCGCCCAACGAGAGCCTCCTCAGGTGTTAAATTATTAGGTTATTTTAGGACTATTCAACTATATATTAAATATATGACATATGGTCTGGTCTCCTTCGTTGGTCTTGCGGTCGTAAGCGGTACTGCTAAGGATGAGGACCTGGGTTCGATTCCCAGGTCGGACAAAGTGTTATTTGGTTTTTCTGTCAGGGATTTTTCAGTAGCAGCCCGGAGTCTGAATTTGTGCCCGGTTGATGGCAGTAGGCTCGCCCATAACTGGCGTAATGTGGGTGTACTATTAGGTATAGGTACAGACGCCAGCATATCAAGCGACTACAATCTGTCAAATTTCTTTAATAGATTTTCAACTTTATCGCTAAGGCATAAGGTTCAAAGTTAATTGGGAAAATTTGACAGTTTCGGGTAGCATGATGTGCTGGCGTCTGTACGTCTGCCTTATCCTTCAGTTGCGGATATTGGATATGAACGATCAAAATAGTTATGTTAACTTTCTACTCACGTCTTGTCTTTTAGCAACTCTCAGTATCCTCTGGTTGTTGTAACAAACGTTGTCTTCTTTGGTGTTCCCATTTCCTGTCGTTAGAGCTAGCAGTTTTGGTCTGAAAACCATCAATCATCATCATAATCTGCCTAGCCTTTTCCCAACTATGTTGGGGTCGGCTTCCAGTCTAATCGGATGCAGCTGACCAGAATGCTATACAACATTAATTTTTGTTTCAACTAAACCCGAAAAGGGGTCATTGTACTCATCATTTTGAATTTTGACCCCTTTTCGGGTTTAGTATAAACTAAAAATATTGTTGTTTATAAATACTAATTCAATATACATAATCAGCCTATAATGTTCCCACTGCTGGGACACAGGCCTCCTCTTGGTAAGAGTGAGTGGGCTGTAATCCACCACGCGGACCCAGTGTGGGTTGGTAGATGTCACAAGTCTTCGAAGTTTAGGTTCTAGGACATGCCGGTTTCCTTACGATGACTAAATCAATAAAGTGTTAAAAAATCTTTTTTTCTTGGGATGGGAAGGATCTGAATGACGGAACGAAATAAGTTAGAACAATGTAAAAGTAAACATAAAACTATTTAAGAAGTATTCTGGCTGAACTCGGATATCTATGGGCTGAACCATAGATATTTGACGACACGGTTGGCGCAGTGGTTAAGCGATTGACTGCTGCGCTGCGTGTCGCGGGTTCGATTCCCGCACGGAACAAATATTTGTATGACCTACAAGTAGTTGTTCCGGGACTGGCTGTTTGTGTATGTGAGTTTAAATGTTTGTAAATGCACCCACAATACAGGAAAAATTCCTAGAGTGGGGCAACGCTTAAAAAAATATATATATATATGAAAGAAGGGCTAAACTGATTGATCAAGATGATAATCCTGCATAGCCAACGTATTGGTGGTTGCAAGTAACTCTAACTATGATCTTTAAAAAAAAACTTAAACTTCTTGATCTAAGGAAAGCTTCTTTTTATATATTCTTTTCTGTTAATAGGAGCTTAATTTCATGTGAATTATGGTGCTTCTGCCCGTCCAGGATTGATGACCGCATCCGTACAGGGTTATAGTAAAAACTTACCCATCAAAATGTTTCTCATACAGCAAAGCCAAGAATATGGCCATAGCATCATCTCCACCAGCGTCATTGTCTATTATGAACTTCGGCTTCTTCTGCTCAGTTGATAAACTGACAATAAAATACTAATTATTAGGTAGAACAAAAGGAGTATGTAAGGGTAATTCAAAGAGATGTCAGCATCAAAGGAGGGACCCGTTAGAGCCGAAGCCTGCCGGTCAGCGGGATTGTCGGAAAGGGTTACCGCTGCCCCGGAACATAAAGGGCTAAGGAAGGAACACGAATGGGTTTTAGTCAGTAAGAGTCTGACACTCCCTTCCGCTCCACCCAGAGCGGGAGGGGTCATGTGATGATTTCCCATCCGCAAAAAAAAAAGGGTAATTACATGACATACCGAAGATGCCTTAAGGAGGAAGTCTGCGCGCGGCCGAAATCAGAAATAATTGTTTGCCGCTATCTGGACGTTTATTTCAGGTGTCAAGAGAGTGTGCTGTGTTCCGTGTTTTGATTAAAAATGCTAGCAGGGATATAATCTTGAAATCAAACGTCGCGCGTAGACTTATCTTGCACGCACTCTAGCATACGGATTGTAGTACATATGTACTTCATTATAAAACAGAAACTTGTAGTTTCTTGGTTGCCTTTAAAAGGGAAAGCCAGAAACTGCAAGACCCTCAGGACACACTCAAACGAATTAAACAGCACTTTCTTTTAGAACTAAACTGTCCCCACTAAAACACTGGAATTGTAAACAATATACCTACCAATGAACACAGACACAAACAAACAAAAACACGAAAATAGCTCTTAAATCCAACATCTTTGAAACGTGCGTTATCGATCGCGTCGGGAGATGAACTAAATAATAGATAGATTTTATTCATGTTTTGATTCTACATGTTGAGTAATCTTGAGATAGAGGAGCAAAATCTTACGAAGACAAGCGCAGCGGGGTAATTGCGTAACACAGTAACCTAAGTGCTTGGCCAGACTGGCAGTGCGGGGCGGCGCGGCGTATTCAAACATAAGAACTTCATTTGAGTGTCCATAGCGGGCACGCGGGCGCGGTGAGCGGCGCGGGCTGCTCGGCGCGGAGAGCGCGCGGGCAACTCACACCATAGCTCGTTCATACAAGTGGCCGCAGTGGGAGGGCGTTCTCAACACTGAACAAGACAACACGCAGAACGCAGCCGCGCTCGACTGCGGACAGGCAGATCGCGTGCGTTCCCGCACCCGCGCTGCTCCCCGCCCTGCGCTGCCAGTCTGGCCAAGCACTGACATTAGTTCGACTGAATGGCTTTCACTTTGACAGTTCAACTACATTCATTGCGTTATTTACGTTGTTGTGCAGACCATTTTTTTGAACAATGGAAGCAATCGATTAGGAATATCCTTCCTTTCTTCCTTCAGTTTGTGTTCGATAGTGTGTTACGCAATTAGGTTGCTGTTTAGGCTGGGTCTTTCTTTGGGCGAGTGACTGGGACATGAACTTGTTTGATCATGATATTATTTAATTACAATCCGTGCAATAAGTGCATTGTTTTGTTGTAAATCAGTGGTAAACATTTAATGTAGACAGAGCCTTTATGCCGTAGCGTGGTCGTAGCAATTTCGTAGCGTGGTCGAAGCACTGTCTAAGTGGGGTCGTAGCATTTTCGTAGCGGGGTTGTAGCACTGTCGTAGCGTGGTCGTAGCACTGTCGTAGCGTGGTCGTAGCACTTTCGTAGCGTGGCCGTAGCACTGTCGTAGCGTGATCGTACAGTCAACCGCACTGATGTGCAGTGGACTGTACTTTAAAGGGTTCCGTACCACAAGGCAAAAATGCCAAAAAAACACGTTTTTTGTGTGGGGAGCCCCCTTAAATATTTATTTTATTCGGTTTTTAATATTTATTGTTATAGCGGCAACAGAAATACATCATCTGTGAAAATTTCAACTGTCTAGCTATGACGGTTCATGAGATACGGCCTGATGACAGACGGACAGACGGACAGTGGAGTCTTAGTAATAGGGTCCAGTTTTTACCCTTTGAGTACGAAACCCGAAAAAGTATGATTATTATCTTTATGATAAAGGAGCGTTGAAGTGACTGTGTCAATCTTCATTGAGCAATTGAGCATTTGCATAGGTAGTAGGTACCTATTTAAGATAATGGCTAGACCCGGTTTGTAGCAAGTTTGGGACCTAGAAGACTTCTAATTACTTAGATACCTCTAGACAAAAGGTCATCATCATCTGCCTAGCCTGTTCCCAACTATGTTGAGGTCGGCTTCCAGTCTAACCGGATGCAGCTGAATACCAGTATTTTACATGGAGCGACTACCTATCTGACCTCAACAACCCAGTTACTGGATAATACAATACCCCTAGGTAAAACTGATTGACAGACTTTCGGGCTTCTGAAGACCCGTAACGACTGTCAAAGATCTACGAATGACAGCTGGGACCAACAGCTTTACGTGCTTTCCGAAGCACGGAGTGATCTCGGTAAGTATGTAAAGATGGTAACCCATGCACGGACCAACCGCGGCAGGCGTAGCTTTACCTGATCGATCGACCCGTGCGGCTGTTATTACTTAGCCACGAGCTCCTCGAGACAAAGGGTATTCTTTACAGCCATAAAAAACAAAGTAGGTACCTAAGCCGACGTTATCACGGACGTAAAAATTTTTGCGTATTGAATATTCATCGCACTGCTCAGCGCCGAGAGTTGAAAATCGAACAGTGTGGTTTTTTGAGGCGCTGGAATGCGCTCTGTTGGATTCTCAATGCTTGGCTTAACACGGAGAGCTTAAAATCCATTGCGCGATAAAATTCCTTAGCGATATTTTTACGTCGTCTGTGCAAATATCGATGTCGTCGGCTAAATGACGGTCGCGACCTTGACCGTATGTTTATTATTGTTTTTATCCTTATGCACCTCACGAGTGTTTTACACCTATTTTATGAAAATTTAATTGATTGATAAAGATTAGGTACCTACTCAGAAGATTTTAAAACTACAAAAAAACCTAAGTAATTATTTAGCAGCTTTTCGCCAAATACGAGTAATTTTAGTTCTACTTTTTCATTAATTTCTAAACGTTCCAATTATGTTAAACTACTGCTGTAGTATCATCTATCAGATTCGATCCTAGCTTGAACAATTTGGAATGATTTGCAGAAAAAAGTTTTAACCTTTTGACCGCCACAGTCATGTATAGATGACAAATCAAAATGTTCCCAGCATGCCACGGTTCGACTACATGACAGACTGACGCCGAGGGCGTGTTTTTGATTTTTTGACGTGTGGTCAAAAGCTACATACATAAACCAGCCAGGCATAATACAATAACAAACCATGTAGGTAGGTACTTACGATTTTGCAGCCATTTTACAAATCCACTTTCGAAACACACTGACATTCACTTCAAAGGCTGGAACGACAGTGAAATAATTATATCTTCTATTCTAGATGTTTATAATTTTACTTTGTTTTGCTAGAAACAAACCTTATCAGTACGTCTAATTCTATATTAAAACTACATTTATAATACTGTGTATTTAGCAGCCACGTGCGCTCAATAACATGACGTAGACGCACGAGTGCGAGCGAAATGAAAATAATATTCCGGTCAATGACCTACGTATTCCCGTCTCGTTCTCCCCTTTCACAGTCCCAAATTATTATGATTCGCACAATAAGAATTACGAACGTATGTATTTCAATAAACCCTGTACTTCTTTTTGTTGCTGACGATCCTTCAGGATCAAAAACAAAAGAAAAAGCGGATCAAACCGGAATGAGAAAGTTTATAGTGGATAAGACAAAGATTAAAACAGAAGACGAACAAGCAGGGGATCGAGGAGGGGGGGTTCAGGGGAACAGACCGGAATAAAGGCTCCTACAAACAGGCGCGACACGCGACGCGAATCGCGTGCGACACATAGGCACCGTAAGTCGCACAACGAGAGCGGTGCCTTTCGCCAACGCGCGCGTTTCGCGTCGCGTGTCGCGCCTGTTTGTAGGAGCCTTAACTCGATATATTGATTCGCCCCTTTTGTTTGGCAAATTGAAGTGGTACCGAACCTATTTAACCTTTAAAGTATATGTGCAAAACACTATCAATACTAGAAGCGTTATAGAACGTAAATTCGTTCGAGCATCAGTAAAAAATTACTATGGCAAAAGAACCAATAAGTATTTGACCCCTACACTTTTCAATAATATCGACTGACTGAGAAAAGATAATGGTGGAATTAGTAAGCGAACACTAAAGATGAAATTAAAAACTGAACTGCACAATGAAATTGTAGCGCTGCTGTTATTGTAATCTTCTTATCGTCCATTTGAAGTATCTGCATCTTCATCATCGTAGGATGATGAAGATGCAGATACTTCAAATGGTTCATCTAAGTTTGGTGGTGGTTCATCTAAGTAGTTAGATGATTAATCAATTGTTGATACCAAATATTTAAGATTATGTATAATGCCGGCCACTCACGATCAAGTTCGCTTGTCAAGTTTGCAGCAGACTTGAAGCCGCGTCCAGTAAACTTGTATAAAGTATATTAAGTATGCATTGTTTACAAAATCAAAAAATTATAAAACAAACACTCTCACGACCATTTTATTTCCTTTATTACGCAAAATTTAACAAAATTGGCATTGGTAATTTTAAAAATTATAATTTCCATGTAATTTTCATAAAAATTGTTGTAGTAGAGTCGCTTCATAACGCAGTTTATCATTATTTTTTATGACAAAGTTGGATGATAAATTTTTGCTATACAAGTTTCTTATAATACGCATTATTGTACACTAGGCTGCAAGTCATCGGTCGGTACACTTAGTACTGAGCTTCAATAAAATGCGACATCAGCCTAAGCTGGATTCTTTACGACTAACATGCGGGCTACTGTACGTCTTTGACACTATTTTCTAGTATTCAAATTTTCTAGAAATCAAGGTATCTCGGCAGAATACAAGTCTAGCAGGAATTTCTTGTACCGCTCCACGTTACCTCCGTAAATCATTCTTCCATTAGGATTTGTTGAAGAGAAGTTATTTGTGTTGATTCCTTTTTTGTCACCTGAAAAGTAGAAAAAAAAATTGTACGTTTTATTTATTAACTTCGCAAGCAAACTTTTAACCATTCTGTTTAATTACGTAGTAGGCATACGTAATTGAAGATTTGCTGTGATTTAAAAAAGAGCGTAATCTTTAGCCCTTTGGTAACTTAAAAAAAATACGAAGAAGTATACCTACTTGCATGAGACTGCTAGAAACACCTCAATGATTTTGTCGTGTTATAGCCATTTCATGTAATTGACAAAGAATGAGTTTTGATTTGAAAATACGGGCTATTTAATTTGATAGTAAATAATGATAATTTAATTCCGATCCAGCCTGTCCCTTGCTGCCCTCCCCCCGTGACCTAAAGCGCGGTTACAGTCGGACTGCATAGAAAAGTAAGAGAGACAACGATGACACAACGCTGGTAATTTATTGCAAAATATGAAGCAATTATTTATTTACAAAAAATCTATTGTTTGGACAAAACACTAGTGATTTTAGTGTGTTGCTTGTAAAGTAATCTGACAAAAATCAGAATGATTGTATGTATATTAGTATGATTTTTATTGTGAAAAGAAAGTTTTTAGAAGTATCTTCATGATTTTTTTCTATCGTATCAAATTAGTTGAAAACAAATCAACAGACTATCTAACGAGCGTATATCCTGAATAAAATCATATATTTTTCTGAATTTGTTTACTGTAGTCGATCATATATTTTTAGGCATTATAATACTAGCGTTTTTGCGTTTAGGTCCTGTAGTCCCCGCCGACGGCCGTACCGCAGCGTGTAGTAGCTTAGTTTTTAAGTTTTTAAACCCTGGCTAGAGGCTTTAATTTATTGAGGCATCCACAGGCAAGCCCAGTTAAGCAGACGACAACCTCATACGTTGAACATCGAGATGCCATTTATAAAAAAATACTATCAAACAATAAATTTCCCTGGTTTTACATTCGACTGTGAACATTGCTTGTTAACAGTGAACTGCTAGGTACTCCGACAGTATGTCTTCATCCTGACTTAATAATTATATTAAGCTTCATCAATTTAAAAATCTAGAGTAACTTCTGTCTTACCTTCTAAAATAATATCGTTGTAAGTATTTCTGAACTCATCTACTATATTATTATCCAATGCCACGGCTGCTACAGCCGGATCCAGTTTATGCCAAGATGTCTTCTTTGGGAGTGATATTCGTTCAAAACCGTTCAATGCTTTCATTAATGGAGTCTGAATGTTTCCTAAGACATTTTTACGCCATTCCTGTAACAAATTTCATGAATTTGTTTTTAGCGCTGAATATTTGGATGTCCATACAATCAATCTACAAATAACAAAATCTTCATCTCCTTTTCTTAAGTATGTTGAGGTCGGCTTCTAGTTTAGCGATATGCAGCTAAATACAGGCCAGATACAGAGAGTGACAAAGACTATACGCTCTATAAAGACGAACATTTTCTTAAATTCAAGTTAAAAGGAAAAAATATTTGTTTATTTTTTTTGTAAAATGTATTGAAAAAACAAGATGGCGGTATTAGTTCCGATGTTTGCCGCACGCCAAAATATCTTTGTACCGTATTTATAAACAATAATATCAACTATATTTTATAACATATTATTATGACAAACTCACTAGAGATGTATTTAACGTCAACTGAATTTGTGAGAACGCAACAAACGTCACTTTGTCTAGTACAGCACTGTCTGCGATGATGTGGTAAGCTTCTGGGTCCATGTACGCGTTGAATTCTGGCGTAGGGTGTACTTCACCTGTAGAAAATAAAATAATAACTTATTTGTATGTAGGTAAGTACTACATAATTCAACTATAAGCAGCTTATCAGGAAGGAATAACATGAATATTGGCTGGTTTAAAATGCAGCTTATCTCGGGCAGCCAGCCCCGCTAACCATTATGGTTGCTAAAATTTTCCCGACTAAAAAATACTTCAAACAAACAGTTTTGGCTGGTTCCTGACTATCAGTAACAGTTGTTAGCTCATTTTGGCAAAAGCACTGAATATTGTGTCTAATGTTGGCCAGCGTTTGGGACATTTCGTCAAGTCTTCTCGTCGCCTATCCCGCAGTGTTTGAAGGTCGTCCTGCCCATCATGACATACGGTGCCAAAACGGGGACACTGACAGTTGGGCTGGTCCAGAAATACAAGGTCACTGGGCGCGCAATGGAGCGAGCTATGCTCGGAGTGTCGTTGAAGGATAAAATCAGGAATGAAATTATCCGGTAAAGAACCAGAGTTACCGTCATAGCTTGCAGAGTAAGCAAACTGAAGTGGCAGTGGGCCGGCCATCTTTGTCGAAGGACCGGTGGCCGGTGATGCAGACGAGTCCTGGAGTAGAGACCGCATATCTGGAAACGTAGTGTGGGACGCCCCCAGCTAGATAGACCGACGACCTGAGAAGGTGGCTGGGACACACTGGATGCAGAAGGCGGAGGACAGGATATTGTGGCGCAGCCTGGGAGCGGCTTATGTCCAGCAGTGGACCGCGAAAGTCTGGCTTGATTGATTGAAAGTATCAAGTTAGATCTATAATATTGATACGAAACTCACCTTCACTGGCCTAGTCCGCTTTCTATGCTAAATAATTGAATAAATGCGTTGAGTTTTGAATAAATATAGGTACTTACTATAAATATGACCAGCACCGACATAAAGATGAGCAAGTCTTCCAATAAACTCGGGGTCCAATCTTGCTGCTAAAGCTATGTTGGTAACAGGACCTATTGCAATGACTATTAGTTCACCTGAAACATAAGAAAATGATCGTTATTAAAGTAAAGCCAGACAAGCTGAAACCCTTGGCTTGAAACACTTTACGAAAGACTCGATGAAAACACTGACAAACACACTGACAAGCTCTCTGTCCAAACACCACGAACATTCAATCAAGAGAATTTCTTAATATAGGTACGGGGTCCATCTTCAGCAGCCTGCTTGTGAAGAGATTGTTTAAAAAGCTCATTTATATTCAGAAATCTATGTCAATACGGCCATCGGGCTTAAACAAATTAGAACCAAAATAGACCGTTGATGCTTATGAGGCTCCAGGATCTTCAGTGCCCAACGACCATACCTTCATATCTCTTGGAAAGTTCAAGAAGAGCGACTGCTGCTGGTTCTTCCTGGATCTTGATTGGTGCAGAAGGTGAATAGCCATCGTCTCCCAGGCCATCATAGCCGTAATGGTGATCTGATTCGAGTTCTGCTATCAAAGCGTGATAAGCGCCCGAGTATATCGGTATCTGAAATAAACAGACATTTAAAAGATATTTCAAATCCGGACAAGTACCAATGTGATATTTTCAATGCATATGCATGTACAGACGCGCACATCAAGCTACAACAACCTTTTAAATTTCTTTAATAAATTTTCAACTTTATCGCTAAAGCATAAGGTTCAAATTTGATTGGGAAAATTTTACAGTATCGGGCTGGCGTCTGTACTTTCTAAGTTTATCTTCTTTCCGAAAACATTGTGAGGCAACCTAATTTGAAATCGCCAGCTTGTTAAATTTTCATTATGGAATTGAAAAAGTCACGCATTCTAATAAAAGGTGACAGCACCCAGAAAAAACAAGCTACTAGATAAATTCTCGGAAAATTACAATTTGTTTTAGTAACATTTTCTAAAGTTTTGTTTGACCTTTTGACGAATTTGGGCAGAAATACTTACATCTTGTCTGTTACATAATGCCAGTATCCGATCGCTGTTGATAATCGTTTGATTTAAGTTCACATTGCCGAACGTTGTTGTCAAGGCCACCACTTTTGGGCTGAAAATATATACAAAATAAATGTGAGGCTATACAGTGTGAGTCTTCATAATGTGCACATATCGAAATGAGGGTAACTAAGCTTAATTTTATCGACGGAAAAAATATTTAAAAAAAATTCAAAAAAAATAAATTTTTGTAAAATTTTTATTAAAATTCTTGTTCGCTGCTGTGACCCCTGTGTAAACAATCGCCCTCAATTGAGAATTATGTTTTTTTTCTAAGAAAAATCTGATATTTTTTCATCAATTTTTACAATAATTGTAAAATTACTCAATAAAAGCCCCGATTACCTACTCTTTTTTATTACTTTAAATTATTCTCCATCGTATCAGATTTCTAAACGTAAAATACCATGTTTATAACTCAATCACAACATTTCCTATCAACTGTTAAAGAAAGGCCTTGCAATCACCATACTTTAGCAGGTAAAGATCCTTTTAAATATTTTTTTTTTCCGTCGATAAAATTAAGCTATGTTTCCCTCATTTCGTTATGTGCACATTATGAAGACTCACACTGTATATGGAAATAAAAATGATCTTCCGAAAGCAACCATATCCACAGAACAGATCATAGCTACACGACTGGCTTCTATGTAACTATGAAAACGTTCCTATGTATTTGTGGTAACACTGCGATTGCGATCGTTTTTGCGAAAAAATCGTCCATTGTGTCACCCTGTTTAAAATTTCTACATTTATATCAGCAATTTCTTTTTTATTGTATACTTATGAGCGTTTACGCCGTACGGCATTTCATACAAACTTTCAAGCCCTTGTTTTTTGAAATGAATGAACTGATTTTAATGAAACTTCATACGATTAAGTAGGATACAAATGGTCTAAAAAGAAAGTGAAGAATATTTTCGAAATATCTTATTTAAAAAAAGATAACTGGAAATCTCTGTTTCTATGGAAAATTTAAAATTGGTCTAATTTGGCTGTAGCACTATTTTTCGAAAATATCTTACCTAACTATTTAGACCTTTGTATAGCGTATGAAGTTACATTAAAATCGGTTAATTCATTTCGAAAAACAAGGGCTTGAAAGTTTGTATGAAATGCCGTACGTCGTAAAGACTCTTAAGTATACAATAAAAAAGAAATTGCTGATATAAATGTAGAAATTTTACACATGGTGACACAATGGGCGATATCGTGTCACGATTTTCTTCCTACCACCGTCTCTAAACGCTGCCGGTGCAGTATTTTCTTGCTCTTGGAGAAGTAAAAAAACTGTGAAAGGACTGTACGTGTACATCACGTACAGTCCTTTCACAGTTCTTTTACTTCTGATCACAGTGATCTTTATTTTCGTTACAATAAGGTTGCTGTTGGCCTGCTGCCACTGACAAGTTTGTCAAAATCACAGTGACCTCTACTATCGTTGCAATACATTTGCTGTCTGAGGTACTCGTATAATAACTGAGAAAGGACAATGACAACATATTTTCCAAAAAAACAAAGGAAGTATTTAAAAGTAACTCACCCGTCAAAGTATTTCTCATTGAGCAAACTCAGGGTTATAGCAAAGGCATCGTCTGCCCCTCCATCGTGGTCTATCACCAACTTCTTTCTCGAACATTTTTCAGTGGCTTCAGGACTGAAAATTGAATTAAACTACACATCCTAAGTCGTATCCTAACCAAAGCCATCGTTGCGCGAACATGCGACCGTCATGCCGCATTTACACATTCGTGCGAATCGCGAGGCGAATGACGAGGCGAATAACGAACACGCATAATTATGTAAACAATGCGCTCAGTATTCGCCTCGTGGCTCGCCTCGCGATTCGAGCGCTCGCGTTGTCAAAATAATTCACCCCGCGAATGTGTGAACAGTAGTTCGCGACGGCCCTCGTATACGAATGTTTCGTCGAATCGTTCGTCGAGTGACGAGGCGTATGGCGAACACGATTGTGTAAATGCGGTATCACGTTCATTTTGTTCGGCGAACCCGAACGCATCGTCGCGCCGACAAAGGGCGCTTTCCGGTTTTCCGAAACAATTAACGCGAACGTTACGACCGTGTATTCGCGCAACCGATCGCTTTTGTTAGGACACGGGGTAAAATGAGTCTCTGACTTAGGGCTCAATTTCGAAATTCCAGAGAAAATTTCCAGAAAACCCGGGGATCGAACCTAAGACTACACACACAGCAGAGCAGTCGCGCTTGATATCACTTTGTAGCGGTATCTACAACGTCACATGCGAACAACGCGGCATACTGACGTCACGCAAAATCCTGCATCTCGCAAGCAGAGTTTACCACTCAAGAGGATCCTCCCTTTTCTATGGAGATTGAGTGAACTTTACACCCTGTTCCTCATACCTCTATAACTTGAACAACAAGGTATTTAATTAGGTAATTGAATTGTTATGTTCGTTTATGGAACACCTGTAACCTTGACCTATGCTAAGCAGACTAGAAACTAGATTGACGAAACGACTCAAAAGTAGGTACCCTGCGTTCGCAAAATAGCTTCCAAAAATGTAAAAAAAAGTAACTCTAAATATATTTATGTTTTTTTCAATAATACTAGTCCTCCTGAAATCAACTTAATTTGTATTGACATAAAGTTAATATTCATTTAATTAAGCGTAAATAACATCAATTAGAAACAAGAATTTGAATAGACTTTAGATAATTTAGGTAAGAAGGTATTTTTTTTTACATTATTTGGGTTAACAGATATCATTTAGAACCATGAACAGTTTCTAAATGATGGTGCTAATACGATAAGCAGAATTGAGTTGATGTAATAATATGCAAAACAACTTGAATAACCTAATTATTCTGACGAATGTTCTTTTGTAAGTTTTTAATTCACAGAAAAAGTAAAATTTTCGCTGTGTGTGATCTGCGGACTAGTGTTTGCCTAACACACGAATTAATGTTGACAGTTCAACAATATTCATTGCGTTATTTACGTTGTTGAGCAGACAAATTTTCCGAATATACGAAGCAATGTATTAGAAAATTATGAGTAATTCATCAACTCATCGTACATGCCTACGGCCCATTTATGACGCTTGCGGAAAATCAAAATAAATAATATTTTCATTCTGCAAGTCGTCACACGTTACTATCAAAATGAGAAAAGGTACAATCAGTAGCAAAAGTGTTAGCGGGTAAATAATAATAAAAAAAAATTGTTATAAAATAATATTTAATCATCGCAACATTCGCACTTAAAAACAGAAAAGATTAAATCGTAACAAATTTGACACCAACTAACACACGAGGTAGGAATAATGAACATTCATACATGTAGGTTTAATGATAAAACCTAAAGTTATGAAATAATAAGCAATCGTCATAAAGACAACCAACAGTTATAAAGATAATAATTATCAATTACAAAGATAAATTAATAATTATAAATAAAATTATCAAGATTTAAAATTGTTACTTACCGCCATAAACATTGTTTACTTACAGATAATAACCAGAGAAACATCACTGGTCAAAACAAAAGATTTTAAGCGTAACCATTGTTTTTTACCGGATAATAACCGAAAGTCACACATGTCTACCATCATCTGCCTAGCCTTTTCCATCGGCTGGGTCGGCTTCCAGTCTAACCGGATGCAGCTGAATACCAGTATTTTACATGGAGCGACTGCCTATCTGACCTCCACAACCCAGTTCTTGGGTAATACGATACCCCTTGGTAAGACTGGTTCAGACTTTCGGGCTTCTGACTACCCGTAACGACTGTCAAAGATCCACGAATGACAGCCGGTACCAACGGCTTAACGTGCTTTCCGAGGCACGGAGGGGTCACGGTATGTAAAGATGGTCACCCATCCACAGACGAACTGCGGCAAGCGTGGCTTAACTTGATCGATCGACCTGTGCGGCTGTTATTATTTAGCCACGGGCCCCTCAGTCATACATGTCTACCATTCTTATTAATTTCGGATAACACTTGAACTTGTGTGTTTGCTTGTATGTACAATGAAACAATAAACTGTTGTTCTAGAAAATATTATTTAGTAGGTACTGACTTTTTTAACTATGAACAAAATGAAAGTAAAAACTAAAAATTCTTAAAAAAATATTGTTATATCTTGTCTGACTAACTGTACCAAAAGTTGATAAAGTTTAAAGTTCAAAGAAACGTGAGACGACTTGCAGAATAAAAATATTATCTACTAGCTGCGTCCCACGGTTTCACTCGCGTAAATGTCGATCCCGTGGGAATGTCGGGATAAAAAGCAGCCTATATGTTAATCCAGGGTGTCAGCTACCTCCATACAAAATTTTATCAAATTTGCTTCAAAATGATTCAAATTGTGATTCTGTGTTACGCGGGTACTGGGGGCCTAAAAAGGCCACTTTGGCAGAATCATAAACGTATTTTGCTTTTTTTCGTTGCAAGAGATTGGGATTGGATTTGGATTGGTATTTAAGCACAGACAAAAAAAAAATAACTGAAAAATCCTTCACCAATGGGATTTGATACGATTAACTTAACAGTTAACTGTCTATTATGATTTATAATGATTTGATGAATTCCTTTTATGATTCTGCAAAAGTGGCCTTTTTAGGCCCCCAGGTCTGTCCAAAATATGTTTCACAATGCGACAATTTTAGTGCAAAAATATGTAAATCCATAATTTTTTTTAAACTTACCAGCCAAATAAACACACTAGAAACACGGCAAAAATTATGTTATGTGGCATAGTTGAACCGACTGATGAGGAATAAACTGCGCGTAGTATTTATGTATAAACACTTGAGATAAAAAAAAAAAACCGATCAAGTATGTGTAGGTAAATATCATGAGGAAATATCTGTCACATCACAGTTATGACAATTTTATCATTTTGTGGCATTTTTGCGGGCTTTTCTATTTTTGTTACTTTTTGCCATTAGCGTTTTCCCGCGATTTCGCCCGCGTAGATGTGGGATATTAACTCTTGGGAATGTATACGGGAGAAAAGTATTCTATGTGTTAATCCAGGTTACAAACTATCTGTGTGCCAAATTTCATCCAGATCCGTTCGGCCGTTTTTACGCGATTAAGTAAACATCCAAACTTTCACATTTTTAATATCATACTAGCAGCGCCCCGTGGTTTCACCCGCATAAGTTTCGATCCCGTAGGAATATCGGGATAAAAACTACGCCGTTTGTGCGTGAAGAAGTACCTAAGCAAACATACAAAGACACTCATAAACTTTCAGTTTTGTAATATTAGTGTGATTACTAGGTATAGTAGGATGATAAGTGATAACAGTCATAGTTTTAACTTTATTGTACAAGTACCTACTACAAGAATCTTTTGGCGCATAACGAAAATCGGAATGACGTCTTGTTTTTAGGGTTCCGTACCCAAAGGGTAAAAACGGGACCCTATCTGTGCTATTACTAAGACTCCACTGTCCGTCTGTCTGTCTGTCACCAGGCTGTATTTCACGAACCGTGATAGCTAGACAGTTGAAATTTTCACAGATGATGCCGATTGCCGCTACAACAACAAATACTAAAAACAGAATAAAATAAATATTTATGGGGGGCTCCCATACAACAAACGTGTTTTTATCGGCGTTTTTGCCTTGTGTTATATAAATAAATAAATAACCCTTCGTGTGTGAGTCCTACTCGCACTTGGCCATTTTTTTTTTCTTCAAAATTTCACAAAATTTTTACCAACCGTGGTCTTGGCAGACAAGATTGAGGGGCGAACTAGACTACTACCGAAAGGACTGGCCCGCAATGGCAGAGGTCAAACACGTGTGGAAAAGAGTGAGGGAGGCGTTGGCCCAGCAGTGGGACTAGTATTTCACCACGTGTACAACCTTCAACATGAATGCCAAATTAAAATAAATTATGTAATAATGCTAATATCACTTTAAATTACCCAGGGTCAAAAGTGATATAGGTATGCGGTAGATATTTTAATACAGATAAACTACAAAAATAAATAAAATGCACCACGCCGCTGCCTTCGAGGCCAGTTCCATAATCTTTATTCTATTATTTTATCTATAACTGAATTGAAACGCGCCGCTCCCCGCAATCGCTGACTTCGTGTCCATGGCCTATAAACTCCGAGTTATTTTCCTTGTTTAACAACACTGCAGTAGGTGCGAGTTGATTAACACTTTAGCTTGTGAATTTAAATTATTGAACTAAATAATTATTAAAGTAGAATATTATGACCGCTGGGCAAAAATCTCCACACAATGGGTGCCTGAAGATGGACGGCGCCGCCGACGCCGGCCCAGAAAGAGATGGCGAGATGACCTAGACGCGTACCGCGAGGGCTGGTTCGAGGTGGCGCGGTAAAAGAGTTCCTGGAAGGATTTGGGGGAGGCCTTTGCCCAGCAGTGGGACAGCATAGGCTAGCAAAAAAAAAAAAAAAATTATCAGCCTCACAGGTCGATCGATGAGGTTAAGCTACTTTGCCGCGGTTAGTCTGTGGATAAACTTGACAACTGTCAGAAACGCTCTTCGGAAGGCGTGTAGCACCGATGAAAGTCCAGTAAAACAACGATAGTACTTATTATTATAAATATATTAAAAATACAATAAATTACTCTTTTAATAAAATAATGTAAGTTCAAAATGAATATTTTAGGGATTTAATACTGGATACAACTAAGATTAGGTAAACAGACTTTGCAAGATTTGAGATACTGTCATGCCATCCTGTTCCCATTTGCCATATAGATTTCATATTTTTATTTATTTTATTGTTGACTACAGATGCTCTTGCGCCTGATGGAAACCGATGGGTGAGGTCTATGATGGAACGAGCGTGCCCAGAAGATGCCTGTTCACTCTTGCTTTGAAAGCAGATGGGCTAAATGTGGTAGGAAACACAGATGCTTTCCGTTGAAAGCATCTGTGTTTCCTACCACATTCAGCCCACATCTATCCTCTATCCTACCACATCTAGTTCCACAATTAAATGTGGAGGAGAAGCGCTGAGTAAGACTGGTCGGGATATCACCCAAGTGCGGATGGTACTCTGCAATACGTCTGGTAGCCTGGTAGTAAAAGGGCGATTGTGGGATCAGGTCGTGGAGCTCATGAGCTCATTCCGTGTTTCCCAATTAGCACTAACGTCGTACCACAGACTAATCCCCCAGAGAGGCAAAGCTTCTAAGTTGTGTACTGCCGCGTTTTGTAGTAAGGCAATTATTTATCATTGGGCGTTTGTATGAAGTTTTCTGTGTGTTCAGTTACCTATTCCAGTCACAGATCGTCATTTGTCACAAAAATTTTTTTTGGAATTACATAGAGTTGTTAATCGCAAAATTTTGTAAGCATGAAAAAACAAAATAAACAAATACTTTCATGATTGTAACAGTTCTATATTAGATCTCTACACGCGCTCGTATTTCCGAAGATAGGCGATACTTTTCGAAGCGCAAACTATTCTTGATGATGGGATGTCTTTATCTGATGTTATCTTCTAGTATTGTTCTTAAAATCATGGTTTTAGCTCGGCAGAATACACATCTAGTAAGAATTTCTTGTACTTTTCTTTATTTGCTGTGTATACCACTCTTGCGTAAGGATTCGTTGATGAAAAGTCATTCGTATTTATACCTCGTGTGGCACCTGAAAATTAAAAAAAGTCTTTATTTATATTTTGCAAAAATATTTTTACTACCAAGTTACTTTTGTGAGTAATTTGGGTATTAGTGAAATGCGTAGCTGCATAATGCTATTCTCTTTATGAAGGGGTTTATCGTGTGTAGGTAGGTATTTCTACAGTAGGTGTGTAATAATTTATTACTATCTACTTAAAAAGAAAGCGCCTATACATGGTGTTGACATCATTATGACAATAAATATAACTTCGTGTAGCTAACTAGCGATGTTACCTGCTAAGAGAAAAAAATACATTTAGTACATCGTGAGTACATCTATACAAATAAATAAAAAGTGGCTCTGTTTATAATGTGAAAATAACAGCTTTTTACTAAATGAATATGAAAATAAATATACGGACTTATAACTTTTTTTTTAAATTTTCTGTCTGTCTGTTTGTTACGGCTAATCACCGAAACGGCTGGACCGATTTTGACGGTGCTTTCATTGGCAGATAGTTGATGTTACAAGGAGTAACTTAGGTGTTTATTTAATTTTTAGAAGAAGAATTAGCGTTCCGCGCAAAATAAAAACGCATGAAATCCAATTTGTTTTCCAACATGAACGCAAAGTCGCGGACACAGCTAATTTATTTAGCTTAGCTATTTCAGCTATTTTTGAAAAAAAAATTGCATTAAGGTTTTTTTTTTATTACTAAATGGGCCTGCTCTTGACCCCGATCACGCCTGATGGAAAGCGATAGATGAGGTCTATGATGGAACGAGTGTGCCCAGAAGATGCCTGTTCACTCTTGCTTTGAAGGTAGACGGGGAAGGAGGTGGCGGGACGGCTCAGGGAGAGAGCCTCCCGTCCCGGCCGCCGCGGGAGACGCTCCGGGCGTCGGGAGCCGCGCGACGACTCCCGGCCACCGTAGGCGCGGGCCTGCGGGCGGAGAGTAATGGGTAGCTCACCGTCCGATCAGGACCAGGCCCGTGCCGGACGGCGCGTACGTGTTCCACGCGCGCCTCAAAGAGATGTCTGCATCGAGGAGGGGCCCCATAGGGCCGAAGCCTGCCGGGTCAGCGGGATTGTCCGAAAGGGTTACCGCTGGCCCGGAACATAAAGGGCTAAGGAAGGAACACGGGTGGGTTTTAGTCAGTAAGAGTCTGACACTCCCTTCCGCTCCACCCAGAGCGGGAGGGGTCATTTGATGATTTCCCATCCGCAAAAAAAAAAAAAAAGGTAGATGGGTTAAATGTGGGAGGGAAGACAGATGCGTTAGGTACTTATTTGAAGGTTTCCAAAGACTTTTATGCACATATTTTGCCAGTTTTTTTCATTTATTGTAAGTAAAATTGGCATTTCTATCGCTTATTGTGCCGACAGGGTTCATTTTCTATTACTTTTTCCTTTTTCTGTATTAATAATGTACAGACGCCAGCACATCAAGCTACTACAATCTGTCAAATTTCTTTAATAGATTTTCAACTTTATCGCTATTAGTATTAGGTTCAAGGTTGATTGGGAAAATTGGACAGTTTCGGGTAGCTTTATGTGCATGTGCGTCTGTACCTTTTTTTTTTTTTTGTAGTCGGGGGGAAACCTTCAAAAGGCACCCGACCTCGGGGGAGGGAGATCGGGGAGTGTGGGACCTAGATACAACTCCTTACCTTCCAAAATAATACCGTTGCTAGTATTTCTGAACTCGTCTACTAAGTCATTGACCAGTGCTATAGCTGCTGTGGCCGGGTCCAGAAGGGTCCAAGCAGGCTCTTTTGGTAACGAAACTTGTTCATACCCATTTAGTGCTTTCATTATTGGAGTCTGAATTTTTCCAAAGACATTTTTACGCCAGTCCTGTAACAACAATTGAAACTACTTAGTAAAGTTGGAGAAATTAATTGTTAAGAAAATTTTATGTTACGTGCTCTATTCACACAAGCGAAAACCGTAAATTTTTAGTTACATATACCTACTAATATACTACTAATTTGTAGGGAACCTTCGGTGTGCGAGTCCCACTCGCACTTGACCGTTTTTTTTAATAACCGACGAATGATTTGAACGCCCGAGAGTTCAAAATCATGTACCGAATCCATGGGAGCTAACAGGTTGCGCGTTGATGTCCACCCTTATAACTAGAATAATCTTTATTATGTAGGTACACCATAATGTGGTTTATGGTGAATGGAAAATGTTAAATAATGTAGAAATTTTACATAGGTCTTATCGGTAAAAACAAGATTTTAACCAATCAAATGTCCGAATTTTTTTGTGTACAAGCCGTGTATAAGTGCCGAAAAAAAATGTTCGGGACCATTCCATGCTTGCCTGCCAGTCGGATTCGAAAGTCAGAAAGAATGCTAAGTGAAAACGAAGTGAAGCGCGGGCAGGCGATGCGATGCGACGGAGTGGATCGGGGAAACAATAAATACCACGCGGAAGAAGTCGCGGGCAGAAGCTAGTACAAAAAAAAATTACTTACTATATCAATATTTAACGTGTCGTAAACTTGTGAGAACGGTATAAGCGTCACTTTGTCTATTGAAGAACTATTTGCAACAATGTGGTAAGCTTCTGGGTCCATATGCGCGTTGAATTCTGGGTCAGGATGTTTATCACCTGTTAAACAATCACACTAATATTATAAAGGCGAAAGTTTGTGAGTATATGTTTGTTACTTCTTCACGCTCAAACGGCTGGACCACTTTTGATAAAATTTTGTATGGAGATAGCTAATACCTAGGATTAACATATAGGCCACGTTTTATCCCGACATTCCCACGGGATAGACATTTATGCGGGTGGAACCGCGGGGCGCAGCTAGTAGAAGAATATAAATGAATATAATTGACTGATTTACATTTTATGCAACAATTGTCACTACTTTTTCACCTTGCTGGCTTGTTAGCAGTCAGGTCCAATTGAAAACCAGTGTCAGGTACTAGTTTGTCTGGCATTTTTGCTGAACTGGGCCTATTTAGTGCAGCCTCGAGGCACAATGCCCTGCTAATTTCTCACAACGCACTTTACAATTTTTGTTTTCTTTTTTTATTTGTTGTCTCAGACCAAATAAAAAGTCAAGACATAGCGCTGCGAACAATACAGTGAAGCATGCAAAAACTACACCTCCGGTCTGTGCATACACGCTCACACGCACACATTTACAACCATTTACAATCAAACTACACCTCACTATGTGCACACATGTTTACGAAACCGGCCTCACTTTACTGTTGACAGCCCTCTGTTTTGGTTTTTCATTTGGTCTGAGCTTGTAGTAGGTATAAAATGTTGTGCTGTGTGCGTTTTAGTATACTGTGTTAAATAATTATATTTTTATTCTTTATTTTAACATTTTTACATACTATGGGATGACTCTAACATAAGTACATAAGTACCTATTATATATCCACAAGAAGCAAAGGTATAGGAACCTTTCAACCTTTATCGGGCTACCCTTGTCATTTCCCTGGTCCCTTGCTACTTTAGAACCGGTGCAATATATCAACTCCCATTCATTTATATCTTTGAGTGGTTGAGAATCCATTTTAGGTAAATTTAATGCCACGAACCTTTATACAGGGTGATTGGAAGATGGGTGCAAAGCTTTAAGGCGAAGATAGTACAGACAATTTAGACCTATTAGTTTTAGACGAAGTCTTACAAAAATGAATTCATTTTTATGTAATTAAAGTAATGTGTAATCAAATCTAGCAAAACATATTTTAGACCTCTGTGTCATTAGACAAAAAACATATAAATTATGTAAAAAAAAATTGGTAAGACTCCGTCTAAGACAACTATGGCTTAAATGGTTCTAAATGGTCTGTACTACACGTATCTTTGCCTTAAAGCTTTGAACCCATCCCCATCTTCCAATCACCCTGTAGATATATATCTGGAGTAGAAAAAAAACTTACTATGAATATGACCAGCACCGACATATAACTGTGCCAGTCTACCGACAAATCCGGGGTCCAGTCTTGCTGCCAAGGCTATGTTGGTGACAGGACCAATTGCAATGATTATTAGTTTTCCTGAAACATAAAAAATGTATGAATCATCTGATTTCCTAAGGTACCTATTTATTTAGATTAGTATAATATACGTTATGTATGTTTTATTGTATTATGTAATAGTTACACCACAGACTACCTACAGTATTTGTCTGTCCTTCCCCTTTTTAATCCATCCAAAGGTTGTCTTTAAAAGATCGCTTTTAGCGATAAGACCGCCCATTGTGTCACCCTATGTACAGTTTCTATTTTTATGTCTGTAATTTATTTGGTGTACATAATAAAGAGTATTTCTATTCTATTCTATTCACTCATTCACGATTAAGTCATTGCTATAATAACTCTTATCTCGATAAGGTAAGGTATAAATTAGAATGATTGCCGAGAGTTTTAACAGAGATAACACTATTATGAGATGTCGGTCATGGGTTCGAACCCAAGCAGACGCTTTACTTTGTGTAAATAATTTCTTCACCGCTGCTCTCAAAACAGTGAAGTAAAACATCGTGATGAAACCGGCATGTTCTAGAACCAAAAATTCGTAGACATGTAACATCTGCCAACCCGCACTGACCCCGCGTGGTAGATTTCAGCCCACTCCCTATCGAAGAGGAGGGGAGGGGACGGCTTTGTCCCAGCAGTGGGAACATTAAAGTCTGATTATGCTATGCTATTATGCAAATAGTGAACCTGATTATTACGATCACAAGGCGTACCACGGAAGGCGAAGCAACCGGGTAATGATGAGGATTATACCGTCTTGATCTAAGGTTCAAGAGACATAGAGTTCAAATTCAGCATTTATTTGTGAGGTATTCCGAACTTTTCCAACAATTTAAGTTTTTTTTTCAGTGGTTGGCCAGACAGGCAGCGCGGGCGCGGGGCGGGCGCGGCGCGGCGGCGTACTCAAACATAAAAACTTCATTTGAGTGTCCATAGTGGGCACGCGGGCGCGGTGAGCGGCGCGGGGAACGCGCGAGCAACTCATGCCATAGCTCATTCATACAAGTGGCCGCAGCAGTGAGTGCGCGGGCGGCCCGCACGGGGACCGGGCTTCTCAAACTAGTTTGAGCTTTTTTCTAGTAAAAACAAGTCTTCTTCATCCATATTATATTTTGACAAACACTGGACACGACAACACTCAGAACGCAGCTGCGCTCGACTGCGGACAGGCAGATCGCGCGCGTTCCCGCACCCGCGTCGCTCCCCGCCCCGCGCTGCCAGTCTGGCCAAGCACTCGGAGAATGAGAAACTAATCGATATTGGTTTCAAATACTTTCCAGTTTGACTCCTACCAATGCTATTTATTGGTAGAAGTCAATTTGTCTTAAAAATGTTGGGAAAAGTTCGGAATACCTCCTCACAAAAATAACTGCTGAATATGAATCCCATAGGTATCTCTTAAACTGTTTGTTGCTATAGTGGCCATGTTCAGCACATAGGGAGACTCCTGCGAAATACTTCCAAAGTCAAAAGATCTTACCTTCATATTTTTTGGAAAGTTCGAGAAGGGCGACTGCTGCTCGTTCGTCCTGCAGCTCAATGGGTGCAGGGGGTGAATAGCCATCGTCTCCCAGCCCATCAATGCCGAAATAAGCATCAGATTCGATTCCTGATATTAAACTATGATGCGCACCTGTGTATATCGGTACCTGAAATGGGCATTTGTTCTTTTTTAATAATTGTTAAATCGTGCGCAGTTTTTTTTGTTTTTTTTTTTTTCCTAATACTATGCCCCACACTAGGAATTTCTCCTGTATTGTGGGTGCGTTTACAAACATTTAAACTCACACATAGCACAGCCAGACCCGGAACAACTACTTGTAGGTCATACAAATATTTGGCAGATGTCACATGTCTTCGAATTTTTGGTTCTAGGACATGCCGGTTTCCTCACGATGTTTTTCCTTCACCGTTTTGAGAGCAGTGGTGATGAAATAATTTACACAAAGTAAAGCGCCTGTCTGGGTTCGAACTTACGACCTACAACTCGTAAGTCGCGGCCGTTATCACTTGGCCACCACTGCTCTGATACAGGTATGCAATTCATAAACAAACCCAAGAAAAACAAAAAAAAAACAAATTTAAATAAAACAAAAATAAAGTAAAAAGGAAATATAAAAGGAAGGAGCGCACATGTATGTGAGTGAGTTAGAAATAGAAAAAGATATTTGGAATACATATTTATGTAGCGATTGAATTTTCGTTGAGCTATCTGTTTTCTGTTTTTCTGCCTCTAACGAACATCGGTAGGTATCTATACTGATAGGTACCTACTTATAGATTATTTCAGATAACATACTTACATCTTGCCTGTTACACAATGCCAGTATCCGATCGCTGTTGATAATAGTTTGATTCAAGTTCACATTGCCAAATGTTGTTGTCAAGGCAACTAACTTTGGGCTGGAAAAAAATATTCATATTTATTTATTTATTCAGTAGTATAAGTACATTGTATACAGGGTTATTTGTAAAACACCAGCAACCTCTTAAGAGGTCATTGTACTCATCATTATGAACAACTTTTACTATAGGACCAAACCTGAAATCGCGAAAAAAAAATCAGCTGTTCCCTACATTTATGTTCGTATAACTCGTCAAAATGTAGGGAACAGCTGATTTTTTTTTCGTGAAAGAGTAACAAATATCCATCCATCCATCCACACAAACTTTCACGTTTATAACATTAGTAGGAATAAGTAGGATATGCATTAAAAGAGGCAACATTAACTCAATGGACTGCCTGGTTGGTCTAAGTGGTCACAAGCGCTACTGCAGAGCAGGGTTCAAATCCCGGGTCGGGCAAAGTGTTATTGAATTTTTCCATTTGGAATTTCTGAGTAGCAGCCAGGAGTCTGGGTTTTTTTGCCCGTTTGGTGGCAATAGACTCATCCCCAATTACATGGGACCACGGAGCTATACTCTGTGCATGGGACTATAATAATGGGAAAATATAATAATATGTTTGTTATTTACACACACACTCACAAACTTTTGCCTTTATATTATTAGTGTGAGGGCAACGTCGCAATTCTAGTGGTTTCTCGTGATTATTATAATCGTAATATCGTCAATTCTTATGAGTAAGTATCAAAATAACTGTAAATAAAACAGCATACAGCTACATACTTATAAATACCAAAGATCTAGTGCTTGACTGATAGTACTTTGGTTTAAATTAAGTACCTACCTACCTAAATGAAATAATCACAAAAATCCACTGGAAATCCGACGTTGACAGCCAGTGTATTTGTACTACCTAGTTTTGTCTGGTTTAGTCCGTTTTGTTTTTTTTTTAATTGTTTGTTTTAATTTAGTTTACTTAACTAATTTTATTTACTTCTAATCAGTGCCATTTACACATACATACACACACACAACACACACATACACATTCACATAGTATTTTATTCTATTTTTTGTTAGACGACAACTATTTGTGTGCATAAAGTGTTGTTACTCTTTACTCCGATCTGTTGCTTTTGTTTAAATTGCTTAAAATAGTGTATAAAAAAAGTTGGTGAACCAAATAAATAAATAAACTCAGTTCTAGGTTATTTTTAGTCAAAGATAGTATTTAGTGTCACGGAATATCTTGATCTAAATGTCTTCATTCAGTAGGTAAACATATTGCCGAGGCCACAGTGGGTAGGTATTATCTTACGGAGACGACCTTCGTTTGGTACTGAAGACAATGCAATGCCTTTGAAATGTTAAGACACAATGTACTGAACTGTAAAGAGTTATTGATGTTTACTTGTTTTCAGACAAAGATTTAAATCGTTAGATTGGCACTACCGCGTCAAAAGATGGTTACGCATCTGTGTCGTTTTGACGCACAATGACACAAGTGACTTGATTTTTAAATGAGAGGTTTTCTTTTTGAGTATTTAAAAAAAATATAGTTTCCAAGAACTCGGTAGATGGCGTTGTACTGACTACGTTACTAGGTGCCAAAGCCAAAACGCTTGGAAAAAAAACATTGCGTCACGTCACATACGCTCGTTGACTGACACTTTCGTTTGCTTTTGTTTTACGATCTCAAAATTACATCCAAGTGAAATAATCAAAAAATGATGTGAAGTTCCGTTCCTTGCAGTAACTTACCAAGATCAGCGCCATCTATCCAGCGACTAGAGAAGAGTTAAAAAAAAAAGGAAAATCCCTCATTGGTATGAGCATTAAAATGGAGCAATAGCCCACGTTCGCACGGACGTAAAATTATCGCGGCAGGATTTTATCGCGCACTGGATTTTAAACAGAGCGTATTCCAGTGCTGCAGTGAGTTGAAAATCCAGTACGTGAAAAAAATCGCCGCGTAAAAACGCGCCCGTGCAAACCTGGGCATACACGTCATCGTAATTAAGTTTAAAAACACATAGACAGTCACATTTTAGCTTTGTTAGAATTTCTTGAATTTTTAGAACACTTCCTGAAGGCAAAAGAGGGCTTTTAACAGCAGTTTGTGATGGACCACACCAAATACAGTGAAGTTTCTCTAGCGTGTCACGCTTTCTATGAGCGAATGATTCGGGATGTGAAAACTCAACTTAACAAAAGGTATCCAAACATCGGCAAAAGTGTATCAAGATAACATTCTTGAGAAGGTAGTTAAGCCCCTTAACAACACTATGTTCAATAACCAAGTATGGTCTTTCCAACAAGACTCGGCGTCGGGTCATAAAGCTCGATCCACGCAGTCTTGGTTGGAAGTGAACGTTCCGGACTTCATCAGAGCTGAAGACTCCCTGCAGGATGTTACCTTCCGTGGCCCACTTGGAAATCTCTGAACCGTCTCCGGACACAAGTGGGAAGATGTAAGTCCAACCTGGTAAAATGGGGCTACCTTGACGCAACGGCAGAAGTGTGTGATTGCGGAGCTATGTCACAAACCATGCTCCACCTCCTATCCTGCCCTCTGTGTCCCAAAACATGCAGTCAAAGTGACCTCTGCGCTGCCACCGACAACGCCGTGGAAGTGGCAAAGTTTTGGGAAAACAAGTTTTAAAATACAGTCGTGCTAGTGACACGACGAAGAAGAAGAAGAGCTGAAGATTGGCCGTCGTCTAGTCCCGATCTTAATCCGCTGGATTATGATTTATGGTCAGTTCTAGAGAGTACGGCTTGCTCTAAACGCCATGATAATTTGGAGTCCCTAAAACAAACCATACGATTGGCAGTGAAGAATTTTCCCATGGAAAGGGTTCGTGCTTCTATTGATAACTGGCCTCAACGAGGAATGTATTGCAGCCAATGGAGACCACTTCGAATAAGCTTTTTATATTAAAAAACTACGACCGACTATTAATGAGATAAAAAAATTATTAATTAGGTACGGTAGGTACTGAAATTTCAAAGATTTATCAAACGTCGAACAATGGGCCAAACAACTTGCGACCTAATGGGTCCCTCTTAATAGCAAACGACATCGTGGCAGGTCCAGACAGAGATGGTGGGATGAGGTGGACTCGTTCAACATGAACTGGTTCTTAGCAGCTTTGAACAGAGAGAAGTGGAAAGAGAGTAGGGAGGCCTTTGCCCTGCAGTGGGACATCACAGGCTAATAATAATATATTATATAGGTACCTACAGTCCATTCTGATTTTGCATGACTATCAAAATCACAGAGGTCTTTATACTCCTTGTAATAAGGTTGCTATTGGAATGCTGCTACTGACAAGTCTGTCACAAACTCACAATCACAATGATTTTTATTTTCTTTCTGTTATGGTTACTGTTAAATTGCTGCTGTCACATGTAAAGTTAGCAGTTTAAGTTATATTTAAATTACTTATTAGCTAATAGGCTAGATTGTAATGTAAATAAAGTATCACCAACTGTGCTACTTTCTAAAGGAAAAAAAAAACATGTAAAGTAACCTGTGAAAGGACTGTATATAGGTAACTCACCCGTCAAAGTACTTCTCGTACAGCAAGCTCATGGTGATAGCAATAGCATCATCTGCTCCTCCATCGTGGTCTATCACCAACTTCTTTCTCGAGTCTATTGCTATGGCTTCTGGACTGAAATTACAAAAAATAAATAAAGAAAGAATAAAGTTTATTTGGACACAGTTCGTGTAACACAAAATACAAAATTAGCAAAATAAAAAGAATGTTTCACACAACAACAGTGTGTGCCTCACGGCTGCGCCAAAAAGGTTCATTTCAGCATTAAGGGTCCTACAAACAGGCGCGACACAAAGGCACGATTTTATCGCTTGTCGCGCCTGTTTGAAGAAGACTTTAATGCCAGACAGATGCTGTCTACGCTGGTTTTATAATGAACATAGGTTCATTAGTAAACCAGCGCGTAGATGGACAAGTGACGGGGAGCACACACAGTTTCAATGTACCTAATACGTAGGTACTTTTTATAATTATAAATAAGTAAATAAACTAGTAATCAAATACATATCACTACAAAAAAAAAAAAACGAAAACAAGTCTCAGAGCAGCAAAACCTATTCCTCGTGATCAAGTGCTATTACTCTCAATTTGAATCATTTTCAAGCATATTTCTAATCCATTGCTCCATATGTTCGAAAAATGTCTCTGCCTAACAACGAAAATCACGCAATGAATGTTGTTGAACTGTCAAAATTAAACTCATTGCTACTGATAGTGTGTTACGCAATTACCCTGCAGGTCGCCGAGCGCGACGGACAGTACACCGATCGTAGACAGAGTAAACTATAGACTGCTGCATATCTTCTTTTTCATTCGCACAAGAAAAAGAGAAATATATTAACGTCACTAGCAAAGAAAAGAGACAGAGTAAGAATATTTCTGTCCCTTACAGCGTGTCGGCTAAGCACATCAATGTGCACAACAAGTTTGACGTTTATGAATGAAATAATAAAAATTATGAATGAATTAGTAAAAACTACACAGCGATTAAACGGAAAATAAGATCTTTTTCGTGCATAATTCAATAATAGTACATTTGCGCAACTGTGGAAATGGTAAGGTGCAGTGTAAAAAGCTGTAAAAATGATAGTATGATGAAGATTGCCGGAATTTGTTGTCCCTTTCGGTGACACGGATACCATGAGTCTATAGATTACTCTGTCTACGACACCGATATTATTATACTAGAGTGTTACTTTGTTTTTGAGTGGCCCGTGACTCAATAATAACAGCCGCACAGGTCGATCGATCAGGTTAAGCTACGCTTGCCGCGGTGGGTCTGTGGATGGGTAACTCTTTACATACCGTGACCCCTCCGTGCCTCGGAAAGCACGTTATGCCGTTGGTCCCGGCTGCCATTCGTGGATTTTGACAGTCGTTACGGGTAGTCAGAAGCCCGAAAGTCTGACAACCAGTCTTACCAAGGAGTGTCGTATTACCCAGTAACTGGGTTGTGGAGGTCAAATAAGCAGTCGCTCCATGTAAAATACTGGTATTCAGCTGCATCCGATTAGACTGGAAGCCGACCCCAATATAGTTGGAAAAAGGCTAGGCAGATGAGGCAGATGATCAGTCAATAGGGGGGGATGAGTCAACTTAGAGGGTTGTATTGATGGTTTAACAGATTATAATTCTGTATTACACACACTTGTCAAATCATAAGAATACAAAACCTCAAAAAATAACAATTTAGGTGAATCTATAGATTATTAAAAAAAATATCACGAAATTCTCACCTGCCAAATACATACACCAGAATTAAACAAAAAATAATTCTGTCTGCCATAGTTTAACCGACTGCACTGATGTGAAACAAAATGTCTATTGATTTTATAAACTCATAAAGAAAATACATAAGATAAAAATCTGAAGTACCTATTACTATCTACTAAAACTTATATTTCAAATGTACAGACGCCAGCACATCAAGCTACCTGAAACTGTCAAATTTTCCCAATCAACTTTGAACCTTATACTTTTGCGATAAAGTTGAAAATCTATTAAAGAAATTTGACAGATTGTAGGATTGATTCAGATGTGCTGGCGTATCTACATTCTTGTCGTGATCTTTTCGATCAGTTGGCAATAATGCAAATAATGTAGTATCGTAGTGAAAAAAAAAACATATGACCCTCCTTTTGGGCTTTCCCGCAGTCGGGTAATAACGAAGTCGATAAAGTTAAAGCATGCAGCACACTTACAGCGAAGCTATCTAAAGATATTATTTATTTATTTTACAATTTATGTAAGTACACATGTTTATTTTCATAATCTCCTAACTAACTATTTACACTAGGTATATAAGATATTATTATATTCCTTCGTTCTCATGGTCTAATATTCCCAAAATATGCTTTAACCAAAATTTTGCTATACCCAAAATATGCTATTCCCAAAATAATGATATTCTCAAAATATAAAATTTTGTACACTTAGCTCAAATCAAGAATCAATCAAGAATCTAAAACTTTGAGTATTTTATGCAAAAGAGCGTGAGTTTACGTTTATAGGCAAAAAATAAAAATATTGTAGGTATCTATTATTATGCAATAAATATAATAAATTATATCGTATTGCGTAATTCAGAACGTTTTTTTACTACTATTTTCCACCGATTAGATCCCTGTAGATTCGTTTTTTCCACCAGATAAGCTCCATAAAGCTTCGCTCTAATGACATACGCTAAGTTAAGTAAATTAGATTTTTAAACATTTTTAACTATGAATTCTACTTCAAAAACTTCACAGGGCACTGTCTTCTCCGCTGGATTTTAAAAGACTAAAGTTGTGTTTTTAACTGTAGCATATTTAAATATGTGTAGTACTGGTACCTACACCGCAATCTTTTTTATTGTTTCATTAGTTACAATACGACAAGCACCATTATGTAAATTAGTTACAAATTGCTTTTTAACCATTTAACACAAGTTCTGCTTAATCCATTTGCTGTCGTCCTTAATTTGATAATTAATGCACTTATTTGAGGATTCCATAAATATCTGCGCTGTCGAGTTTCGGCAGAAAATGCAAATTAGACTGAATTTCGCTTCCGGGTCTGCCAAAAAAAAAAACACTTTGTTCGCTTTGTCTCTAAGTTTCATAAATCAATAACAATAAAATTGGTCTAGCTAAAACATTTCCTATTGAATATTTATGGTACACCATAAATATTTGGTTTATTAATAAACCAGATGACTTTTAAAAACCAGCATTAGGTTATGTCGACTGACATTTAGATGGACGAATAATTAATTTAGAATTCATAATTATTTTTTATGCATAACGTTAGATCTAAAGCGCGGTCACTGTCGGACTGCAAAGAAAAGAAAGAGAAGCGCGATGACACAACACTGGTAATTTATTGCAAAATATGAAGCAATTAACTATTTACAAAAAATCTAATGTTTCGATTAAAAAAATTAAAACACTAGTGTTTTAGTATGTTGCATGTAGAATAATCTGACAAATAATCATGGTTTTTATTGTAAAAATAAAGTTTTTAGAGGTATCTTCATGTTTTTTTTTTCTATCGTATCAAATTAGTTGTATTATGTTTTCAGAATCAGAATCAGAATCAGAATCAGAACTTTATTTGCTATGAATGTAGGTACAGGTATAAGATGTTGTACATAAATTAAAGAGATCAGCTACAGTCTACCTTACGGCGTGCAAATTATTACATAATTAAAAATATTAATACATAGAAACAAAATAATGTCAACAAAACAAAACAAAAATTATAATGAAGTCAAATAATAATATAGTCAGGTAAGTCTTACAGGGTCAATTTTGAAATTAATTATAACAATCATAATCTGGATAAATTCGTATCATTTAGAAAGTCTTTCACTGAGTAATAACATTTGCCCAGAAGTAGTGCAGTTACCTTAGATTTAAAAATGTTTACAGAGTAATCCTTATAACCATGAGGTATTTTATTATAGATGACAGGTCCCATTGTCATAATACTCTTCCTTAACAGTGCTGTTTTGTAATTACCCGAATGTAGCAAGTTCTTGTATTGGGATCTCAAGGGGCCATTAAACGTGGTCTTATATTGGCTAGTGACGGAAATAAATTTAAATTGGTTTTTACAAAAATTGCCACCTCCAATATGTACAGACATGGAAGAGTCAGTATCCTCAAGAATATCATATAATTTTCTGATTTTGTTTACTGCAGTCGATCATATAGATACTTTTATTGCTTCCAAAACTTGCGTTTATCAATCAAAACCATAAGTTTTGCGGTTGCCGTTGTCTATGAACTAAGATCATTTTATCAATAAAAATTAATTAAGTTAATTAATTTTCACAGTAATGAAATATAAGTAAGTACTTACTTATTAAATAAGTTAATAATTAAAATAATCATATTAATTAAGTATTAAATTAACTAAATACCTACATTCTTATAAATTCGGACGTGGACTTTTTTCTTGTGAACTATCTAGTTAAAAGGCCAGGTCCGATTTATTGAATAAATACTAGTTTTATTTTACTAAATGATAACAGCCGCACAGGTCGATCGGTTTGCCGCGGTTGGTCTGTGGATGTGTGACCATCTTTACATACCGAGACCCCTCCATGTCTCGGAAAGCACGTTAAGCCGTTGGTCCCGGCTCTCATTCATTGATCTTTGACAGTCGTTACAGGTAGTCAGAAGCCCGAAAGTCTGGCAACCGGTCTTAACAAGAGGTATCGAATTACCCAGTCACTGGATTCTGGAGGTCAGATAGGCAGTCGCTCCATGTAAAATACTGGTATTCAGCTGCATCCGGTTAGACTGGAAGCCGACCCCAATATAGTTGGGAAAAGGCTAGGCAGATGAGGCAGATGATGATGTAGATATTATATTATGGCCACAGTCTCACGAATAAGAGGAATGTGTGGTGTTCCGCGAATAGATAGAAAGATAAATGAGTATAATAAAATAGGATGTTTGAAAGTGACACCGTAAAGTGATTTGTATGGTAATCGGTTGTCATGGTACCTATCATGTGATGCAGAGGAATGAGGAAATGTCCTACAGAAAATGTTGAGTGTAGGGGAAAATTCAAATTTAAATTCAAACTTAAATGTTTATTGCTCAACATAGTACATAATAATACATTTCTAGAAGTCAAGTGAATGCGCAGTCCACTGTGTTGCACCAATTCAGGCATGCAAACTTATAAATATTATATAAATTAAAAATTATAATAAAATATAATAAATTAAAAAATATTATAAATTAAAAAAAATATTAAGTATAAATTATAATAAATTAAAAATTATTATAAATTAAAAATTATAATAAATTAAAAATAATTATAAATTAAAAATTATTATAATTTACAATTATTATGGTAAGACCAAAGAACCGATGGATGGACATTGTGAAAGATGATTTGCTTGGGGGTGACCATCGAGATGACGACTAATAGAGAAGTATGGAAGAAAAATACAATGTTACGCCGACCCCGAATAAATAGAGCGATAGATGAGTGTCACGAAACACGATCATGCTACTATGAAAATATCACAAATCTATTAAACGAGTATAAACTAATAGTAAAGCTAAAGAGTTTGTTTGTATGTATGCTATGCTAATCTCTGCCTTCTTCTAGTCGGATTTGAAAAAATGAGGAAGCGTGATTAAGTTACCAAGGGGCCAAGCAAAAACAAAAAAAAAGTCACAAAGAATGCTAATCGAAAACGAAGTAATAGTATTAGCAGCGAAAAAAGAAAAACACGGACTATCTTCTCCATATTATGATTCATAATGTTATCCTTTTAAGATTCTGTTAAAGTGGCCTTTTTAGGGGGAAGAACAACCGCACGTCAGAAGCAATACTTTTGAACTATTAAAATCGCCCTTACTGCTACGAAATAAAGGTCGACAGATGAACGAAATGTAATAAAATTGAAATAACTGAAAACTTAAAAAAATCTGCCTCATGGTCAAATGGTGTTACTGCTGAGCATGAGGTCCTGCGGGGTAATTCAAAAACATTTTCACAGTTCAACAACATTCATTGTGTTATTTACGTTGTTGAGCAGACACATTTTTCGAACATATGAAGCAATGGAATAGCAATATCTTTCAAAATGATTTAGATTGAGATTGATAGTGTGTTATGACGGCACGGTTGGCGCAGTGGTTAAGCGATTGACTGCTGCGCTGCGTGCCGCGGGTTCGATTCCCGCACGGAACAAATATTTGTATAACCTACAAGTAGTTGTTCCGGGCCTGGCTGTTTGTGTATGTGAGTTTAAATGTTTGTAAACGCACCCACAATACAGGAGAAATTCCTAGAGTGCGGCAACGTTTTTTCAAAAAAAAAAAAAAAAATATGGTGCAGCAGTGTGAAAACAGATTGAGTTAGTAGGTACTTACTTTTTGTAATAGAAAATGAATCCCAAGGCAGTTCCTACAACAAATATCAACGCTACTAGAGGCACACCAAAGTAGATGAGAAGTTTTTTCGCTGCCAGCATGATTTCTTCTTAATTTATTTAACTGAAACTGAAAATATTTATTTCGTAGACACGTATTTAATCAGAAATCATTATTTATATTGAATGAAGGTGCTTCTTTATGAAGGTAAACAGTAAAACGATGTCGAGTCGATGGTCTTTAAAGGATATTCAACCGAATTGAGAACCTCCTCCTTTTTACAAGCTTTTATTTAGCTTGCACTGTTCGTATGTAAGACGTATGTATGTAAGTTGTCCGTTCAAAATTTGCAAACTATTCTTCAACCATTTTTTGGTTTTGAAGTCGGTTAAAAACGTAAATTAATTTTATTTTATATAAAACGCTTTACATTTCCAAAATGGTGGCTCGTATGAAAATCTTTTCTGGAAGAAATTGTTGCTCTAGTTGAAAACCATGAGTTGATGTAAAAATCTCCGAAATATTAAGGAAGAAAAAAAATTTTTCTCCTTAAATTCAAAGGAGAGCAAAGTTGTGGACATTGCTCACAGAATAAGCAAGCTAAAGTGGAAATGAGCCGGCCACCGAGAACCGATGACCATTGGGGTAGACATGTTCTTGAGTAGAGACTGCAAATCGGCAAACGTAAGAGCCGCTCCACACGGTGCGGTGCGGCGTCGCACCGCACCGTGTGGAACAGCTCTTACCTCTAGCTAGGTGGAGCGACGATCTTAGCAGGGTAGCTGGATGAGAGTTGCCGAGAATTGGGCTAAATGCCATGCAATTGGAGAGGCCTATGTCCCGCAGGGGACTGCTGAAGGCTGATGATGATGATGAATATCATGATCAGCAGTGAAAGTTTATTGAATGCATTATTATAAATTTATGATGGTGAATAATAAGTACGGGAATAACTTACCTATAAAAGTCTTTTAACTCTATTGGACTGCAGTGGCGTTTATATAGGCAGCACTTATAAATATGATTCTGCTATTCTAGTTTTAATACTTTTTGTGAACTAATATTTATTTTGCGTTTAGACACTGACGTATTTAACGTTCCAAAACGAACGCACACTGCGTCTAAAACAAACGCATCACGATTAATTTAACCAAATATAAACACACACTTCATTGAATAGTCACTTAAAATTCTCACTGATACTCAAAATGAAGGGACATCACCAATCGAATTCGAAACACAATTTTGTTCACCACCATTTTGTTTAACAGAATAATAAAATTTCCCCGCACTACAATGAAACGTCCGCACTTTTTTGCCAAAAAAGACGCTGTCTTTCGTTTACACCTCTGTAACACGACTAAAATTCTAAATAAATTAGTTCCTACCTGATAATGACGCTAAGAAATGCAAATTATAATAATCGCATTACGAATGATAATTTATTATTTATGATTTCAAGATAAGACTCTAGACTTAGCGAGTCGGTCTGATAGTAATTAAATTGGATGTGCCACAATTGATGTTAATGATAACTGTCTTCATTTGTTCGTTCGTCTGGGAATACTGACACTTAAAATTTTGTTCTGTACTTTTACGTAGACCTATATAGGGTTAAATTAAAATAGTTAGCGAAACTGCAGACGTGATGAGCATCGTTAACTAATCACGATAAAATTAGAATAAAAAAGATTTGATGTTTTTTTTTAGGGGTCAGTGATCACTGGTAGTGTTGTTAACTACTTGAAGTATAAGTTGATAAAATATGTTTTATCGTATTTAGATATCGATACCAATGTCTGTGAAGTTTACACAAAAAAAAAACTGATTTTTTAAACTAATATTTCAAGTAAGTCAAAAAAAACACAAAAAATCAACACATTAATTTATTTTTAGGGTTTACCCAAAGGGTAAAAAAAGTAATTTAAAAAAATTAAACCGACTTCAAAAAGAAATGAACTCAAAATTATGAAATAACTTAATTTCGGAAGTCGGTGTCTTGGGATCTGTATTTTAGTTTTAGTTTTTTGCCACCGACTTCCGAAATTAAGTTATTTCATAATTTTGAGTTCATTTCTTTTTGAAGTCGGTTTAATTTTTTTAAATTACTTTTTATTTGGTAATTTTTAGTTGTTGCACTAGAATTTGACGAAGGTTTTGAGATGTTTTCGCTTTGACACTACACCCGTAGCTCGTATCAATAAGCCAGGCCGTCACACTTTCACGTCTTAGTCCATATCTTGAGAATTAATGAATCGATTTTGATGAAACTTGCACTGTTCCCTAAGTTGAAGGAAATGTAAGCCAATAAAAAAAGAATAGTCACGATCCGATTAATAGTTACGGAGATATGCGTGGACAAACATACATACATACATACGTCTATAAAATTTTGTATATTTGTTTGGAAGCCCTAATAGATTGTCATATGTGAATATAATGCAATTCCAATAATATTACATACATACGTATCGAATTGATAACCTCCTTTTTTTTGAAGTCGGTAAAAACGGGACCCTATTACTAAGACCCCATTGTCCGTCTCTCTGTCTGTCACCAGCCTGTATCTCATGAACCGTGATAGCTAGACAGTTGAAATTTTCGCAGATGATGTATTTCTGTTGCCGCTATAACAACAAATACTAAACACATTATAAAATAAATATTTAAGGGGGGCTACCATACAACAAACGTGTTTTTTCGGCGTTTTTGCCTTGTGGTACGGAACTCTCCGTGTGCGAGTCCGACTCGCACTTGGCCAGTTTTTTATTTGTTTTATCATGTTTAGATAACGATGCCTCTCACGTCTGCGGAGTTTTGTTAGCTAATTTAATTTAACTCGGTATAATTCAGTAACTGACTGACTAAAAGATAACACACTCCTTGGTTAAGCAACTGAAGGAAAAAACGTACCTATTTATTAAAAGACACGTCATCCCCTTATGGAACTGTACACCGAACTGACGTAGCATTCGACCCCTAAATTAATATCTAAATAAAAGCGCGGTGTTGGATTTTCAACGCTCGGCTAAGTCCCGCAAGTTGAAAATACAACAACCCACGTTTATTTAGGAAGGTATTCATATAGGTAGGTGTCGTCTACTGTGAGCGAAAACGGGTATTACTGTCCTCGTCTACAGTTACACCCTTTGTACAGAGGGCGAGGGTAGATTATTTTTAGAGTATTCTTTTAAACTCCAGCGCAGTGTAGGTAGGTACAACGCATGACTTCGGGTTTGCTAACATTATTTTTCGATTTAATGCTCCGTTTACGAAATATTAAACTTTAAAGTGCAATTTTTTTTCCAGTAGGGCGTCCCCCCCCCCCTCTAAAAGCTAGATTGCTGGCTAGAAAAATCTGGAAAAATTCACGATGATAGTGCATTTCATGAACTTTAAAGAAAATTATAGCTGCTTTATTAGTTTAGCAGTAATAGTCGTTGAACTTGGGTGTTGGATAATTTTGTACCAAATACAAAATCCTTAGCATTAATCCTTTAAAGTGACTAAATGAAGCAGTTGCTTGTTTATAACGGGTAAAGACTTGCATTAAAAAACGTACTATATTGTGATAACGGGGTACTACGGAACCCTACACTATGCGTGGCCCGACACGCACTTGGCCGGTTTTTTTGTCTGTGTCTGTTTGTTCCGGCGTAGAGCCCTGCCTCATTAGTGCGTTGCGTCGTCGCAGAGTCGACTCAATACTGACTAATGATTAATTAATGACAATTTAATAATTATTTAAATTGAATTAGTCAATATTGGCTAATTTATTAGTCATTATTATATTCATAATGACTCAACGCAAGTGTGGCATACAATGCGTTGAACCGTTGCAACGACGCAACGCAACGCACTAATGAGGCATCGCCCTTATCTCCGAAACATCTGGACCGATTTTGACGAGACTTTCACTGGCAGATAATATCTGAAAGGGTTCCACGCAAAAAAATTAAAACCCATGAAATCCAATTTGTTTTCCGACGTGCCCGCAAACGAAGTCGCGGGCACAGCTAGTTTTAAATGATTTGCATGCTACTGTATTGTGCTGGAATGTGTCCTGCACCGAATGGGGCCCACGGCTAAGTAATAACAGCCGCACAGGTCGGTCGATCAGGTTAAGCTACACTTGCCGCGGTTGGTCCGTGGATGGATGACCATATTTACATACCGAGACCCCTCCGTGTAACTGGGTTGTGGAGGCACGGAGGGGTTCGTGCCTCGGAAAGCACGTACGTGGTCCGTTGGTCCCCGTTGTCATTCGTGGATCTTTGACAGTCGTTACGGGCAGTTAGAAGCCCGAAAGTCTGACAACCAGTCTTACCTAGGGGTGTTGAATTATCCAGTAACTGGATTGTGGAGGTCAGACAGGTCACAGGCAGTCGCTCTATGTAAAATACCTACTGGTATTCTGCTGCATCCGGTCCGGTTAGACTGGAAGCCGACCCCAACATAGTTGGGAAAAGGCTAGGCTGACTTACTTACTAACGAATTGGTCACGATAGTGCAGGCAGGCACGACTATTAAAAGACTGTTGGGGTAGAGAAAGCTTTGCTTATCAACTCTGTCTACCGCTTCGGGATATACAAGCTTGAAGTTTTTAAAACAAGTTTACTGAATTAAAAAATCACTGCCATCTATGCTCTTAAAAGCAAATCATCTTGTTAAAAAAAGTCCTTTCTGCTACCCAACATGAAACTAGATAATTATAAGTAACACAGACATCAAATCAGCGCCATCTATGTACCGACTGTGTAAACATTTATAGACTACGCAGCTCATGGCCGCCGCTGAAATGTGTCTGATATTCATTGTAAATATTTTTCTGGTATTTCTTAAAGTTGTTAATAGATGGCGTTAAATTCAATTAATTAGAAGTAGCATTTCGTCCTCCGTCGTAGTGTCGAAAAATAAACCATATTAGGTCGCAGAAATACGCGTCCAAAAAAATCCGTTATTCTCATATGAAAGACGATAGCTTTTTTATTTCGTTTCACTTTTTAATTTTACGCCAAAAAATTTGTTTAAGTACCTAGGTACTTACCAAAAAGATTTTAGAAGTGATAAATTATGCAATAGACTTTATTTACATATTAATAACCAAGTTATATCACAGTTTGCACCACACCATTGTTTGTTTGCATTATACCATTATACCTAAAAAGGCCACTTTGGCAGAATCATAAAAGGATAACCCTATGAATCATAATATGGCGAAGACAGTCCGTGTTTTTCTTTTTTTCCGATGCACTACGTAGACCGTATAATCAAAGAGATTGGGATTGGATTTCGATTGGATTGATTGGTATTTTAGCACCGACAAAAAAAATATGTGAAAAATCCTTCACCACTGGGATTTGATACGATTAACTTAACAGTTAACTGTCCATTAAGATTCATAATGTTATCCTTTCATGATTCAGCGGGATTGTGCGAAAGGGTTACCGCTGGCCTGTGGAACATAAAGGGCTAAGGAAGGAACACGGGTGGGTTTTAGTCAGTAAGAGTCTGACACTCCCTTACGCTCCACCCAGAGCGGGAGGGGTCATTTGATGATTTCCATTCCGAAAAAAAAAAATCCTTTCATGATTCTGCCAAAGTGGCCTTTTTAGGCCCCCTGTTATCGGTCACTACAAGTACCTATACATAAAATTAATACTTAACTTAAAAATCATACTTTACCTACTTTCACAATCGTTAGGTTTTTTTTAAACACGTGAAATAAAGGTCCTATTCGTGGTTTATAATAGCTCGGATTATGATAAGGTATCTGTAACATAAATCATGGATAGCTTTAATTAAAGCTTTGTTATAACCAACCCGATTCTAATTAAACTGGCCAAGTTTCTGTTTTGTAAGATACCTACTTGTAACTAAATAAAATGGTCATTTATTTTTACCGACTTCAAAAAAAAGGAGGTTATGAATTCGACACGTAGGTATGTATGTAATATTATTGGAACTGCATTATATTCACATAATAATATGACAATCTACATATTAGGGCGTCCAAACAAAAATACAAAATTTTATAGATGTATGTATGTAAGTATGTATGTTTGTCCACGCATTTCTCCGCAACTATTAATCGGATCGTGACCTTTTATATTGGCTTACATTTACCTCAACTTAAAATGAACTGTTCCCGTGCAAATTTCTGTATCAATACCTACAGTAATTTTCAAGATATGGACTAATACGTGTAAGTGTGACGGCCTGACTTATTGATACGAGCTACGAATGTAGTGTCAAAGGGAAAACATCTCAAAACCTTGGTCAAATTCCAGTGCAATATTTACAACAAAACTATTAGGTACATACTTATTACAAACAAATATTCCAGTTTTTACTTAAAACTAAAAATTATGAAATAAAAAAGTAATATAAAATAATTAAATCGACTTCAAAAATAAATTAGGTAAGTAATTCAAAATTATGAAATAAATTTAATTTTGTAAGTCGGTGGCAAAAACTGAAACTAAAATACAGATCCCAAGACCAAGACTTCCGAAGTTAGCTATTTCATAATTTTGGGTTACCAAATTTCTTTCCAAATTTGAAATTTAGAAAGAAATTTTTTTTTTTTAACTTTTATCTAATTGTCAAAAGATATCTATACTCAAATTTTTAATTTACTAGACTAAAATGACATCTGCGATCGACCTTTTTTGTCAACATGACCTTATTTATTATTTCCAATCCACATCGAAGGGTGGCTTCTATACACCGTGTTCCGGACGTTAAACATAAACTTCGACCAGACGTTCAGACCATGGAAATAAGCATTATTCATTAAGGACACATTAATGAATTATTTTTTGTTAATTTTCATACAAACTAAATACCTTGACGTAAATCACCCGATATGTATGCCTTTTTATTCGAATTGGCAACGACGCATTTTCATTTAAAAGATTTGGCGGGGTGAAACTTGTCAAAACTAAGTGAAGACCCTTTCTTACTATGCCGTAATTTCATTTAATGAAATTACAAATATCTTTGTAACGAAACCTTTTCCTTTGTTAGATTTAATTTGTAAAAGATAGAGAAGCGTTTGACAAAGTTTATGGATAACGTGAAGAACACGGTGTTTATATTATAATAAAAACTTATAAAAACAGATATAAAAAAAACTTGAAAAATAATTTAATATTTTTTACGCGTTTAGCGTTTAGGTATGCTTTGTTCTTCCTTCATTTTTCTCTTACCGTTCTTATTATTTATGCTAATCACGAAAACTCTCGCATAAAAATAAAACAAAATTAAGTATTCGATTTTATTCGTTTTCATTGAAACAATGGATTTCATTTTGAATAATTGATTTCATGAGACTTCGAGGCGTTCGTTGTTCTGATTTGAATTATAAGTAGGGAAAACGATAAACGAAATGTGTAAGCGAAAAATTAAAGAAATGTTATCGTTAAATAAGCTACGCAGATTGATAAAAAAATAAAACTTTGGAAAGAGAAAGGTTACGGTCTATTTTGTAAAAATCTGACCGTGAAAACTTAGGTGAAGTGAGCGTGAAGTGAGCGTGGAGTGAGCTGCTGTCATTCCACCAGGGGACCAAAGACGGCCACTTTGGCAGAATCATAAAAGGATAACATTATGAATCATAATATGGCGAAGATAGTCCGTGTTTTCCTTTTTTTCGCTGCACTACGTAGGTACCTAATAGGATATCTTCAAAATGTACTAAACAGCTGTTTTTTTTTTTGCGATTTCAAGTTTGGTCCCATAGTAAAAGTAGTTCATAATGATGAGAACAATGACCTCTAGCATTTAACGTTACACGTTTTAGAACTCAAGAACGGCTGGACCGATTGTTAAGATCTTTGATTTGTTGGATTTGTCTCCGCCCCGAATAGCAGAATAACTATTAAAACAGGAAAATTCACGAAAAACAAATTTAAGATGGTTTCTGAGGCGGTACAGTCAACAGCAAAAGTAGATGATCAAAATCACAAAATTCAATACTAATGAACGGAGTTCGCGTCAGAACTCGCCACACAGTCTTTGCACACAGCTCAACAACAACAACAACAACAGCAACAGCTCTGCCATACAGTTCTGACGCGAACTCCGTTAATTAGTATTGAAAATCTGATTTTGATCATCTACTTTTGCTGTTGACTGTACGAAGTTCGGCGGTCAGCTGGTTGTTTAATATGAACTATTTAACTAACGATATGTGGGTGTATAGCTAGATACAGCTGTTCATCCCCAAAGGGGTAGGCAGTGGGCCTACCCCTTTGGGGATGAACAGCCGTGATGTTATGTTATGTGTGTTAGAAATTAACCTTTTTAGCGCTTGGCTAAATATCAATTGCCGTGCCCCTAGCGCGCGGCTACAAATCGATAAAATAATACCTACAATAAGTAAGGAGGATCAATCGTTGAATATAACGAAAAAATCATGCACGTTCTCTGTCGCAGAAATACGACATGAGCGGTAGGGGCACGGAAATATGTGTCGCATAAGGGTCAGTTCACACCGAGACGCGACGCGACGCGCAGTTTTCAAGATAGAAATACAATTACAGACCTTATCTACTACACAAAAAGGCACACGATTCAGTGAGCTGCGTAGCTCGATGTAGTAGGTAGACACTGAATTGTGTACCTTTTAGTGTAGTAGATAAAGTCTGTAATTGTATTTCTATCTTGAAAACTGCGCGTCGCGTCGCGTCTCGGTGTGAACTGACCCTCAAGCGGTCAAAAGGTGGCCAAGTGCGAGTCGGACCACCAACAATGAAGAGTTCCATAGTTGGAATGAATTTATCCCAAGAACAAACTTAACATTGTAGTTGAAAATCATGTTCTCCCATACATTGCAACTGCAAATGTAAGTTGGTCAACTATTACTTGTAAACCTGTAAAGCCTTAAAAAATCAGCTGTTCTCTGCATTTATTTTCGTATAACTCGTCAAAATGTAGGGAACAGCAGATTTTTTTTTCGCGATTTCAAGTTTGGTCCCATAGTAAATGTTGTTCATAATGATGAGTACAATGACCTGTTATGAGGTCATTGGTGTTTTTCCAATAACCCTGTATAACGTAGTTATAGTAGCGATCTCATCGTTCATCGAGTAAATAGATTAGCAAGATGTAGCAGTATTACATACCTATGCACTTACAGTCAACAAAAGACATAAGTATGCAAGATCGTTGGATATAGTTGAAATTTTGTTAGAGACCGATGGATGTTCTCGAATAAAATTTTATTTTATGAATAGAAAACAAACAGCTCATTTATCAAATTAAATTTCAGTCGACAACATCCATCGGTTTCTTACTAAACTTCAACTATATCCGACGATCCTGCATACTTATCTCTTTTGCTGACTGTACATAAGTTATCATAATAAAATTATAAGTAAGACTGATGACTATAAGAAGGATGTGTTTGTTGACAATTTACGTCTATGACGCTTGTCTAAAACTGTCTTATTATCGTAAGCATAACATCAAGCCTGTATTCCCTGAAGGGATAGGAAAAGGTGTATACCAATACTACACCCACATTTTCTTCCTTGTTATAGAAGGGCAGGCTCAAATGGGATTGGGTGGGTCACATCAGCCGTATGCACGATGACCGCTGGGCAAAATTCTCTACACAATGGGTGTCTGAAGATGGACGGCGCCGCCGAGGCCGGCGTAAAATGAGATGGCGAGATGACTTGGACGCGTACTGCGATGGATGTTTTCGAATGAAATTTAATTTAATTAATAGAAAACAAACAGCTCATTTATCAAATTAAATTTCAGTCGACAACATCCATCGGTTTCTTACTAAACTTCAACTGTATCTGACGATCCTGCATACTTATCTCTTTTGTTTACTTTACATCAAATAAAAACAAATTAAATTTCTTTCTCTTTAGATCTCCTTTCAAACAAGAACTCAGATTTGTTTTCGTCTTATTAGCTTATTTGTATACTGTCATTTTCTGTCTATTAAAAAACCAGGGTCTTCAACTCAACCCATCATTGTGAGTAGGTACACTAGCAGCAACAGCTGGACATAGGCCTCTACCAGGCTGCGCCACAATACCCTGTCCGCCGCTTTCCGCATCCGGTCTTTCACAGCCACCTTTTTATGGTCATCGCCCCATCAACCGTTTTTCATTTTCTTTTTTTGGTACTGGTAAAAAAAATTATGTGGTGGTCCACGGGGAGATAGTGCAGTTATGTGGACTGTAACCCACTAAAACTCCACAGTGTCCTCCTCTGCCTCTTACGGCGGGAACACGGGTACGCGTTCGCACTCATTCGTGAACCCGCCGCGGCTGTCCGTCACCGGAACCTCCTGTGGGTAGTACTCCCCATCACAGGCGCACCAGAACACATAGCACGCCGTGACCACCCCAGGGAGGGTCCCTACCTGCTCGTCCCACCACACTACGCTTGCCGTTACGCAGCTTCCACTCCAGGACTCGTCTGCTCCACCGGCAATCGGTCCTTCGAAAAGCATGGCCAGTCCACTGCCAATTAAGCTTGCTTAGCCAGAATCTCAGAGTTTTATAAAAAATTGAAAACATTAATGTACGTTATTAGCAGCAATATTGACATTTCTTTAGAAGCCTTGGTAATAATATGGACAAAAAGCTCCCAACCATCCATCAGTTTTGTTTCTCCGTCACAAACAGTCGCGGCCACCATCAATAATCATGGCTTTCTGAGTAAATAAGACTAATAGCGTTCACATGGTACGTCTGCTAAGTAACAAATAGGGCGGTAGAAGATTGATCATGCCACATTTGTATCGGTTATATCTCATGGCCAGAAGTGTACACTGTATGTACTTTTATCGAGTTTATATTTAGCCTTGTCCGAGGGGAACGTAGCTAAATAATAACTGCCGCACTGGTCGATTGTTCTGGTAAGCTACGCTTGCCACGGTTGGTCTGTGGATGGGAGACTATCTTTACATACCGAGACCCCTCCGTGCCTCGGAAAGCACGTTAAGCCGTTGGTCCCGGCTGTCATTCGTGGATCTTTGACAGTCGTTACGGGTAGTCAGAAGCCCGAAAGTCTGACAACCAGTCTTACCAAAGGGTATCGTATTACCCAGTAACTGGGTTAGATAGGCAGTCGCTCCATGTAAAATACTGGTATTCAGCTGCATCCAGTCAGACTGGAAGCCGACCCCAACATAGTTGGGAAAAGGCTAGGCAGATGTGGTTCAGTCATGTCCCAGTCCCAGGGTTAGGTAATAATGCTCAGAACTACTTCCTGCCTTCAACCAACTACAGAGGAGAAAACGATTAAGAAATTAATCATTGTCGTATTTGTATCTATGAGAACAAATCATTACTCATATCCAGTCACTCGGATCTATACTTAAAGGCTGTGGCTTTTTGGGACAGAAAATGTCTTTGCTCTTATGGATTGTGGATTCTAGGTATTTTTAGGGTTCCGTACCCAAAGGGTAAACACGGGACCCTATTACTAAGACTCCACTGTCCGTCTGTCTGTCTGTCACCAGGCTGTATCTCAAAAACCGCGATAGCTAGACAGTTGAAATTTTCACAAATTATGTATTTCTGTTGCCGCTATAACAATAAATACTAAAAACAAAATAAAATAAGTATTTAAGGGGGATTTGTTTTTTTTCGGTGTTTTTGCCTTGTGGTACGGAACCCTTCGTGTGCGAGTCCGGCTCGCACTTGGCCAGTTTTTTTTAAACATATGTTTTGATATCCGCTGCGATGTCACGAAATCTCTTAAAGATCGGTATCAATAGAAAAAGTAATTGTGTCTCTATGACAGTTGACCTCGTCTAAAACAGCGACAAAATCTAACCTTAATTCATTAATCACACTAATATTAAAGGCGAAAGTTTGTGAGTGGGGGTGTGTGTGTGTGTTTATAAAATTTGGTATGGAGGTATCTGACACGGATTAACATATAGGCTATTCTTTTTATTCCGATCACCACGGGATTAAAACTTATGCAAGTGAAACCGCGGGGCGCAGCTAGTAAGAATATAAACTACGGGTATCGTATTACCCAGTAACTGGGTTGTGGAGGTCAGATAGGCAGTCACTCCATGTAAAATATTGGTATTTAGCTGCATCCGGTTAAGCTGGAAGCCGACTCCCAGAATAGTTGGGAAAAGGCTAGGCAGATGATGATGAAGTGTGTGCGCAGACACAGGTGCACTCTCTCTTTCCTTACTCTCACTGTCCGATGGGACGGCGATCCGACACGACCGGAGAGAGGTCAGACGCAGAACCTTTCCGAGGCACGGGGGTATCACACCGCCAACTTCCAAACTCCGGGCTGTTACTAAGGAAATCCTAATGGAAAAACAATGAGAAGTGTCTGTATAAAAAACGTCTTATCTATCCCAAAAACTTCTTCTTCACGACAAATCGATGGAGAATATTTTTCCATATATTTTAGTGGCGCCAGCTGTTCTCAGACACACATATCCCACTCAAATGTGAGGGTTTAAGTTTATGACCAACCTTTACTGCAAATCCACTTCTTTTACGAGTGCGGAAATATTACGAGGAAAAAGATTTTCCCTTTTTTTCATTGCCGTAGTTGAATGGGGAATGAAAGTGAAATACATATTATAAGAGTGTGTTGTATAATACAAGATATCTGGCATGGCGTAGGAAGGTATTCAGAAGATACTGTTTCTTTTTAGGGTTCCGTACCCAAAGGGTAAAAACGGGACCCTATTACTAAGAGTCCACTGTCCGTCTGTCTGTCACCAGGCTGAATCTCATGAACTGTGAAAGCTAGACAGTTGAATTTTTTACAAATGATGTATTTCTGTTGCCGCTTTAACAACAAATAATAAAAAATATTTAAAGTTAAAATTTAAACGGGTATAAAAGAAACGTTTTTTTCGGCGTTTTATGCCTTGTGGTACGGAACCCGGAAACGAAGGGTTCCGCATATTGCATGTGACTTAAACATAACTGGAGAAATGTGGGTGCCTAACCCTTCAGGGATCACAGGCGTGACGTGTATATAGGTAAGAATAAGATAAGTACAGTTATTCAACGTGAGAGCAGTGGTGGCCAAGTGGTAACGGCCGCGACTTACGAGTTGTAGGTCGTAGGTTCGAACCCAGACAGGCGCTTTACTTTGTGTAAATTATTTCATCACCACTGCTCTGAAAACGGTGAAGGAAAACATCGTGAGGAAACCCACATGTCCTAGAACCAAAAATTCGAAGACATGTGGCATCTGCCAACCCGCACTGGGCCCGCGTGGTAGATTACGGCCCACTCCCTCTCACCGAGAGGAGACCTGTGTCCCAGCAGTGGGAACATTATAGGCTGATTATGATGATGATGATGAGTTATTCAACAAGCTGTATCTCCCTAAATAACTCTCAATCACCAATATTGACGCAACGTTAACTAACAATAAGCCGGTGTACCAGAACTATTGGAAACTACAACAATGCTTTTATCGGCAAAATTACCGAACTATTACTATTAGAGCCCGATTTAGCTACACCCTGTGTATCCATTGTTCGGTGCACGATTCGCGAGGACAAATTATGATGATTAATTGGCCTTATTTGTGCACATGCTGTGTTGTGAATTGATTGGCAGATAATGGGTTTTTGGAACGAAGTTTCTTTAATCCGGTTTGCGGTTAGAGTTGACTGGTAGAAATCGGCATGTAACTAAAAAGTTTTTTACCTCCACAATGTGACTTTCTTTCTAGCTTGTTGAAGCCAATAGTGAGGTCAAAATGAAAATTTAAGATGGCTGCTGCAAACAATTACAAATTTCTCATCATGGGTGTCGTTTTTATGGTTTTCGAGGCTGTAGAAGCCGGGGTCAAAATGAAAATCCTAGATGGCAGGTGCGAATATTTTCAAATTTTCGCAGCCGCCATCTTGGATTTTTAGTTTTGAACTTCGTTCCTGCCGGGGGTCCCACTTTTTGCAGTGAAAATTAAAAAAAAGGCCTTATTGGTGCCGTTTTCATGGTTTTAGAGGGTCACAGGGTACATTTTGGCACAAAATATGAACTTTATTTTGGTAAAATCAATTGTACACTTACTATGTTTTGCACCGATACGGTGGATACAATGCTGTGGACAATAAAATGATTCCTCGTCCGTGTATACATCTTTTTGCTGACTGTACCTACTTACATCTTTCATAAATATTTTTCTGGTCCGACCTGGGTTCGGAAAAATATTTGTGCCGTGTGACCTGCAGCCGAGAATATACTTTATTTAGATTTCTATGAGTCTGAATAAAATAGAATGACCCAGCTAGAATAGGTTAACCTGTATTTTACTTGCCGCCTTCCATAGTAGAAAACTTGCATTAAGTACTAAAGAATTCTTCGAAATCCTGTAACATTATATTTAACTGCGTTTAACTGCACGCCTTCGTTTCCCCGAAAGGGTAGGCTGAAGTATACAGGGTGGCCGGAACATCGACCCGCAAACGGTTACCACGAAGAATTCAGCACTCCACGAGTTTAGACGCCCTAGAGACGACATTTTTCGTCATTTAACAAAAAAAAAAATTTGCTGTGTCATAAAAAAGTGCAATACCTATCTACGCCTTTTTAGGAATCCGTACCTCAAAAGGAAAAACGGAACCCTTATAAGATCACTTCGTTGTCCGTCTGTCTGTCCATCGGTCAAGACCCTTTTTCTCAGGAACGCGTGGAGTTATCAAGTTGAAATTAATACAAAATACTCGGAAAAAAATCAAGCTTCTAAGTCAACGCAATCAAAAGATACGGGCGTTTATGTTCTGGAATCAAAACCTATAGGGTAATTCGCGTTGACCTAAAATCATAAAATTTGGCAAGAAGCAGTGTCATTTATACAAGTAAAGAAAAAAGTCCGAAAACCGTAAATATGTAGGTACATAGTTAAATTAAAAAAAAAAAAATCCCGTGATAAGCAATTTACATACCTACAAATTTGTACGTAACCCTCGGTGTGCAAGTCCGACTCGCACTTGACCGGTTTTTTTTTATCTGACCTCCACTATGCAGTTACTGGGTACCCGTAACGACTGTCAAAGATCAACCAATGACAGCCGGCGAGGTGCTGAAGTGTGCTTGAAAATGCTACTATGCCAGTCTGACTCCAGGACTAGACCTTGGAACCTACCCCAAGTTAAACATATTCAGCAAAAAGTAATTTTAAAAAAAAATCGACTTCAAAAAGAAATTAACTCAAAAAATATGAAATAACTTTAATTTCGGAAGTCGGTGTCTTGGGATCCGTATTTTAGTTTTAGTTTTTTGCCACCAACTTCCGAAATTAAAGTTGTTAGAGATTGTTAGTTGTGTTATTCTTTATTATTTTTTTTTTTTACTTATTCTTTTTTTATTTATTATTATTTTATTTTTTATTTACGTGTCGAATTGATAACCTCCTTTTCTTTGAAGTCGGTAAAAAAGACGGAAAAAATCTAGGAAACAATAAAATATACGTTCCTCGAACCTACGAATTATTGGAATAGTTTTTGATCCTAATAGGAACTTATGGGTACCCCAATTTCGTAAAAGGGACGCTAATCTACCGACAAAAAGTATGGTCCCAAAATATATACCCGACTTTAGTAGAAATTTTTCACGAAAATGGAATATAATAGACATAAATGATATTTTTATTCGTCCCGCGAAGTGGGTAGGTAATGTTATTATCTTAGTATTATTTTTATAACTAGTGACCCGACTCTGTTTCGCACGGGTGCAATCTACTAATGTGGCGGCATGTCACGAGATGTCTGCGCTATAATTATCTAAGTTACATGTTAAATATACCTACTTAGCCGTTTAGTTAACCGCCTAGCCTTTTAACTAAACGGAGGCGGTTCAACTAACGGCCTGAATGATATTCAATATTATAGTTTAGGTTGGAACTGTAACCAATCACGCGAGAGCCGAATTGGTCGCAGTAACTAGGCCAGGGAACCCTAACCAAATGGGTTAGGTTTGGTTAAAACTGTGATCAACCGCGTGCGAGCAAAGAGAGCGAAGCGAGGCGAGCACTACTTCCAAAGGCCAGGCGGTTAACTAAACGGCTAATTTAACCAGTTGGCTGCAACATACATAATATCGCGAATGGATTGTCAAGTCCGCTGTTTTACGCCAGCTCGGATCACGCGCTGTTGGTCACAGTTCTGACCTAACCTATACCAAATGGTCAGGGTGCTCTCGCTTAGTTACTGCGACTGATTGGGTATTACAAGCCACACTAAACGCTTATTGTGACTGCAGATAAACCTATTCTGCATTACTTCTAAACGTACAGAACCTTTGTTAAGCGTAAAGCATTGACAATCCAGCTAAACGTCTCGTCGTTCAGCTGTTTTACATAACGGGAACTGTTTTGTAAAACTGCGGATTCGACAATCCATCTGCAACTTACACTACCGTCCAGAATGAATTCCCTAAATGTTGATGAAAATCGCATCAAAATCCATTGTGTAGTGTAGAAGAACAACGCGGTCGTTCACATAGACATGTGCAGACATGAAAAGTGACTTTACTATTGAGTGCTAATTTCACCAATTAAACTAAACGCGATTAGTACTTAGATACCAAGGACCAACCGCAGCCGGGACCAACGGCATATGGTGTCCACGAACCAACTTCGGCAAGCGTTGCTTTAACCTTGATAATCGACCCGTGCGGATGTGGTTCCGTAGCCACGAGCCCCTTGGATAATGCCTCATCAATTACAAAAGTCTTTTCCCTACCAAATGACGTGTCACTTCCGACGTTGTTAGAACCCATTACGTGATGAACATTCGCACATGTTGATCATATAAATATGACGTGCCGGCACAATGGACGCAGATGACAGGGCTCTACTTACGGCTTTTGTATGGCAACAATGCAGTTGTGTGCCGTAACTGAGCGCGGGTAATGAAGGGTTAGGCTGGCTGCGAGAGTGCGACTGGTCGGTGTGATTAGTCGGTGTATAGTTTTGGTGATTTCTGGGAAATACGCGAACTAATTGCATTCAACCCACACAAAACAGGAGTGCTTTGTGTGGGTTGCAAGCAATCTGTTGACTTTTTGGGGTACTTAGTTGATTGAGTTCCATTTTTTTGGAGATATTATTTTGGTAACAAAATGAATTTCGGATGTCGCAAACTCGCGCCTACAACTTTTACCTTGAACAATTTGTTATTGACACTCCGTTTCAAATTCTGCACAATTTTTTGACATGGTTTTAGATACAGTCTTTGATCTACTCACTATTTTCTTTGGGGAACCACACTTAACCAGCCTATAACGTTCCCACTGCTGGGACACAGGCCTCCTCTCGGTAAAACGGAGCGGGCCATGATCCACCACGCGGTCCCAGTGCGGTTTGGTGGTTTCCATTAAAGTAAATCGATAGTACTAAATCTGTTGAAAAGGGTATACAGTCCCTTACCTACATCGTTAATATCGCCAACAACCACATGACATGCTTACAATTCTATTTGCATTAATGGTCGTTGCTTGCACTTCTTATTATTTCACTACAATTCACGTTAGCAAAATAAAAAGTTTGCATATGGGCTGATTTTTCCAACTCCAGGTAACTTAATTGGAGGAATAATTTTGAATTTTTGACAGTTATTCCCTACAAAAACTGTCAGACGTCAATTTTGTTCCATTAATAAAAAAAATCGGTCGATTGAAAAATCAGCCCTTAATTTATCGTAATGAATAACGATACCTAACACTAATATAGTTACTGAGTTATCTATACCTTATGTTGCACCTGCCATGTTTTGTCTCTGTATCACCCTAAGGTTGACTGGTAGGTCTGCCTTTGTACAGTATTTTTTTTACTTGGGCATAAAGTTTTAATAAATAATAGTAGATTGTATAACTAGTGCATAAAAGAAGCCATTTTACCCCGAGACTCACCCTAAGGTTGACTGGTAGGTCTGCCTTTGTACAGTATTTTTTTTACTTGGGCACAAAGTTTTAATAAATAATAGTAGATTGTATAACTAGTGCATAAAAGAAGCCATTTTACCCCGAGACTTTTATATCCACCCGAGACGAAGGTGAGGGTGGATAGTTAAATTGAGGGGTAAAATGGCTCGTTTATGCCCGAGTTTACACTCTGCTTTTCTCATCGATTGCGAGAAAATGAAATGGGCATAAAGTAAACAGTATTTTAACTGTTACAAAATGTTGCAAAATTGAAGAAGAGAATAGCTACTTCCCGCTACGAACTATTTAAAAGTTTTTTTTTTTACTTCATACTGCCAAGTCATAAAAACGTTTATTTGTGTTTTTTTAAATAATAAATGACAACTGTTTTATCTGGTTTTATTAAATTAACGATAGAAAACACGGAAGTGATATAAATTAAAGCAAATGAAATAAAACAACGTTTTTAATCTGCGTCGTTTTGTTGTGCTCTTAGAAAAAAAAAAACTTTATGTACTAGAACATAAAAAGCGATTTTATGTCGCCTACACACAACATAAAGACGAACTTTTGGAGCATGAGAAGTGAAAATAATATTATAACCCTTATCATTCTATTCCAGTTCAACGCTATTTTTGTTCACAATTAAATAGAAAAAAGTCGCAACTAAGTCCCTGTCCTAACCAGAAGGCCAGTTGTTCCGCTCCAAGCACAGTTTTTCACAGGACGCTCGAAGATTAAATTCCTTTTGTTAGAAGACACTTTACGTTGATTCAAATCTCTAGAATCGTGTTTTACTTGCAAACTTGTAATGGATTTGTATGTACAACATTGTAGTTTTATATTCTTTGTGGTAAAAGAGCAATGGTTTTTTTATTACTTAGGTACTAGCTTTTGCCCGCGGCTTCGCTCGCGTTAATTTAAAAAACTCTAAACTCTAAAGGTTGTAATATAATTCAATCATGATTCCAAAGACACGTGGCGCCATCTATTATCATAATAACGTTATTGTTGTTTTCCTGGAGAACAGCACTTTTTTCGGGATGAAAGGTACCCTGTGTCAGTTCCTGTACACCTGACAACGTATACGCAAAATTTCAGGATGATCGGTTCAGTGGTTTAGGCGTGAAAACGTAACAAACAAATAAACAAACTTACTTTCGCATTTATAATATTAAATATAATATATAATTATATATATAGTCTGACAACCAGTCTTACCAAGGGGTATCGTATTACCCAGTAACTGGGTTGTGGAGGTCAGATAGGCGGTCGCTCCATGTAAAGTACTGGTATTCAGCTACATCCGGTTAGACTGAAAAGGCTAGGCAGATGATGATGACCTATAATTATATATTTATATATATAACTCTTTCGTGTTTTTATGTATAATTTGAATTGTATTCGAACAGAAAATAAAAATAACAAAATTAAATTCTAACTTAACTAAAACTATACAGAAACTAAAAAATAGCGTCGAAAAATTCATCCGCATCGCTGTCGACTGGTAATGTACCCAAGAGACTGGCGGCATTACCACCTTGTATGGCGATGCTTAGCCTCTGGCCGAGATAAAAGCCAGCCCTTGGGTCACGGGAAGTGTCAACGAGCCGTTTCGAAATTTCTTTAAAAAGATTATATATTATTATTTATATATAATATATATAAATAATAATATATTTATGTTAGGATATCGAATAATAAAAAAAAACTTTTTGGAGTATCAAATAAATAAAAAAAATAAAAATAAACGCGTAAATTGAGCTTTTGAATAATATTTTCACCGCAAATTCCTTTTATGAAGGTAACAGTAATAGCATAATTGAGTTGAGAGTTCTACAACGCGTAAGTTAGCTTTATAGGCTGCCTGACTTCGCTTCCTCGTCGTCGCCAACCTTGAGAAGATTATCTCTACATAGAAAATATCTATCTGTTTGTCCATTAGGAATTGCAAAACGCTCTGAAATTATTGAAATGTGTGGTGGTAAAATGTGTAGTGCCGGACTTAAAGAATAGCACCACCCCATACTTCCCGTGGGTGTCGTAAAAGGCGACTAAGGGCCGTACCGGAGAATGGGCAGCAGCGTTCTCTGTGCATTCCACCACCATACCATACTGCGATCGCCAACCCGCCTGCCAAGCGTGGCGATTATGGCAAACCCCCCCCCCCAAAAATGACAAGCACAAAAAACACTTGGCCCCTAGTACCCGGCGGCCCGCCTACCCTTGGCTACGGTAGCGGCCAAGGCCACGGTGAGGCAAGGGGTGCTAAGAATCCCCGGAAGAGATCCGGCTACCACAATCACCGAAAACTGGACCTGGCAACATACAACACGCGTACACTCCGGACCGACGAGAAGATCACCGAACTCGAGGAAGAATTGAGCAAGATACGATGGAGTATAGTCGGGTTATCTGAAGTCCGAAGAGAGGGGGAGGACTCGATAATCCTCAAATCCGGAAACTTGCTCTATTTCCGGGAGGGCGACCAGCAGTCCCAAGGTGGTGTCGGGTTTATCGTCCATAAGTCCCTTGTGAGCAACGTGGTGAAGATCGAGAGTGTGTCGACCAGGGTGGCGTACCTTATACTCAGAATATCCGAAAGGTATTCGCTGAAGGTCGTACAGGTTTACGCCCCGACCTCGTCACACCCCGACGATGAGGTAGAGACCATGTATGAGGATATTTCCAGAGCCATGCATGGGTCTAAAACTCACTTTACCGTTGTCATGGGGGACTTTAACGCGAAACTGGGTAAACGAAACGATGATGAGCTGCGAGTGGGGCAATTTGGAGTTGGACGCCGGAACCACCGGGGCCACCTACTGGCCAGTTTTATGGAGAAGGAAGGCCTCTTTATGATGAATTCCTTCTTCAGAAAACGTGAGCACAGAAAGTGGACCTGGCAGAGCCCGGATGGTGCAACTAAAAATGAGATTGACTTCATTATGTCGACGAAGAAGCAAGTGTTCAATGATGTCTCTGTGATCAACGCGGTGAAAACCGGAAGTGATCACCGCATGGTAAGAGGCACATTGAAATTAAATATCAAGCTGGAAAGATCTCGACTGATGAAGTCTACGCTCCGTCCTGCACCGATCCAGGTCCATAACCCCGAGAGCTTTCAGCTCGAACTCCAGAATCGTTTCGAATGCCTAGGGAGCTCCGTGGACGATTATAACGATGGGTTCGTGGAAACTGTCCATACGGTCGGGTCTAAGATCTTCAAGACCCGTCGTACGAATTCAAAAAAGAAGCTCTCTGATCCTACTTTGCGACTCATGAAGGAGAGGCGCGAGATGATCCTGCAGTCTTCGGATGATGCGCAAAATTACCGGCAACTCAATAGACAGATCTCCAAGTCCTTGAAAAGCGATCTTCGCCGCTTTAATACAGACCGTATTAAGGACGCGATAGAGCGAAATAAAGGCTCCAAAGTCTTTGCTGGAGATCTGTCTATTGGGCAGAGCCAGCTTATGAAACTGAAGACCGAAGATGGCAGGATCGTATTCGCCAAACCTGAGCTGTTGAGAGAGATCGAGAGGTTCTATGGACAGTTATACACGTCAACAAGTAACCCCGTTATGAATCTGGCAAACGACCCGAGAGCTAGATTGACCCGGCACTATACCGAAGACATCCCGGACGTCAGCCTGTACGAGATTAGGATGGCTCTGAAGCAGCTCAAAAACAACAAGGCGCCGGGTGATGACGGAATTACGGCCGAGTTGCTGAAGGCCGGCGGAAAACCCGTTCTTAAGGCCCTTCAGAAGCTGTTTGGTTCCGTCATACTCGAGGGCAAAACACCACAGGCATGGAACAGAGGCGTGGTGATACTTTTCTTTAAGAAGGGCGACAATGCCCTTCTTAAGAATTATAGGCCCATCTCACTCCTGAGCCATGTCTACAAGCTGTTTTCGAGAGTCATCACGAACCGTCTCGCGCGCAGGTTTGACGACTTCCAGCCTCCCGAACAAGCCGGATTCCATAAAGGCTTTAGCACCGTAGACCACATACATACGCTGCGACAGGTTATACAGAAGACCGAAGAATATAACCTGCCTCTCTGCTTAGCGTTCGTGGACTACGAGAAAGCCTTTGATTCGATCGAGACATGGGCTGTGCTGCAGTCTCTTCAACGGTGCCAGATCGACTATCGGTACATCGAGGTGCTGAAGTGTTTGTACGAAAACGCCACTATGTCAGTCCGACTCCAGGATCAGACCTCGAAACCTATCCTTCTGCAGCGAGGTGTAAGACAGGGAGACGTTATCTCTCCGAAACTGTTCACCGCTGCACTGGAGGATGTCTTCAAGGTTCTGGACTGGAAAGGGGCTGGCATCAACATCAACGGCGAGTACATAACTCACCTTCGGTTTGCCGACGATATCGTAGTCATGGCTGAGACTATGGAGGACCTCAGTACAATGCTCGATGACCTCAGTAGAGCCTCCGAAAGAGTGGGTCTTAAAATGAACATGGACAAAACGAAAGTCATGTCAAATGCCCATGTAACACCCACTCCCATAAAGATCGGAGACGCTACACTCGAAGTCGTGGACGAGTATGTTTACCTCGGACAAACTGTCCAGTTAGGTAGGTCTAACTTCGAGAAAGAGGTCAATCGTCGAATCCGACTCGGCTGGGCAGCGTTCGGGAAGCTACGCAATATCTTCTCGTCCCACATACCGCAGTGTCTCAAGACGAAAGTCTTTGACCAGTGCGTGTTGCCAGTGATGACTTATGGCACTGAAACGTGGTCGCTCACAATGGGCCTTATAAGAAGGCTAAAAGTCACCCAAAGGGCAATGGAGAGGGCTATGCTTGGAGTTTCCCTGCGTGATCGAATCAGGAATGAGGAGATCCGCAGGAGAACCAAGGTAACCGACATAGCCCGCAGAATTGCCAAACTTAAGTGGCAGTGGGCAGGGCACATTGCTCGCAGAACAGATGGCCGATGGGGCCGAAAGGTTCTGGAGTGGCGACCACGTACCGGAAGACGTAGCGTTGGAAGGCCTCCCACAAGGTGGACCGACGACCTTGTGAAGGCCGCAGGAACCCGTTGGATGCGAGAAGCACAGAACCGGTCGAAGTGGAAGTGCTTGGGGGAGGCCTATGTCCAGCAGTGGACGTCTTTTGGCTGAAATGATGATGATGAAAATGTGTATTTGTCACCGTATGATTGCGTATGTTTATAAATTTATGACGCGAGATTGTAAACTGTCGATTTTCATAATTATACATTAGGGTAATTCTTCAGGGACAAAATTTTCGATGTCTGTGGGTATATTTCTGTAACCAACTAAAAAAACGGCATGTAATATTTTTTTTTGTACAGTTTAGCTTTATCCCTTACTGGGACAAATGATTTTTTTTTAATAATTGCTGTCTAGGTACAAAATAAAAATATTTGAAGGTCGTTCTTCTGATTCATATAGCGCGTCCGTTTGCCATTTTCCGGAACAAAATGGTCGATGTCGCATTTTCCCTTTGATACATCAATATAAATTATAATTATATCGAAAGGAAATGAATTGTCCTCTTACAAAAAAAATGTGTATTAGTTATAACTACGTTAGTCTGTTTATAAATAAGTAAAAAAGAAGTGTCCGGCGTATAATACTGATTAATGTGGCGTAAGCTGCGCTTGACCGTACTTGGTCGGGTAATAATAATGAGAGTCTGGCTTCCTGCGCGGGGGGAAGCCAGTCGTGCAACGGACGACCTAGAAGGTGGACGAGCGGCTGGTTGGCTTAGATCCGGTGTTACGAAGGAAAATACCTGATTCATCTGTGTTTGGTTCAGGTGGCATCCTGATTACAATGCCTACTTTATAAAATTTATTTTATTGTTTTAAAACTTCAATCTGTGTTTCGTGTGATGCTTTTGGGTTATAGATTCGTGTAGAAAAATGAAAATAATGAAGTCTGTATGTACGATGAGTTATGCATGATTGTAGGCAAAATCCTGATTCATCTGTGCCTGATTCGTATGGTCAAAACCCCATATGAATAATAAAATAAATTAGTTTTCCCCTCTCCAGCACGATAGGAGCGCTTTTGTTGCGTAATTCTCCTTGTCCAATTTTTGACCGTGTACAAGTCAGTAGTTTTAATCTTATTTATTATTATTTACTTAGCTATAACCTTTTGAATAATAAAAAAATTACAGGAGTATAATCTTGTTCTAAATATGATACTTTTGATATGTCTTAATCCTATTTAAGAATAAATAATTATTGTTTAGAATTTACATTCATAACTAACGGTGTATTTATTACTTTTTATTTCTGTTTCTGATTAATATGTAACACATTCTGATTCATCTGGGCACAAAATTAATATCTTGAAAACTACTTTATAAAAACGAGTCCCTCATTCAAATATATGTTATTTGGTATACCTATTTTCATATGAACATGTGTTACAGAGCTGAAAGTGAAATTAAATTTTGGCCATATGGATCAGTCAAAGAATCAAATTTCGAAGAACTACCCATTAACGTAAGACGTAAGTCTTTATACATTTTATCACACATTTCAATTACCTACTGTGAAAGGACTGTTCGTCGACCTAGAAATTTTGTTCACCCGTAGGTTGAATTTCACTCGCATGTCATAAAAAGACAAGGTCTATTTTCCTGTGTGACAGTTATATGTTTTAACCTTAGTGATGTTTCAATTGCATGGGAATTGTTGTCAAAAGTGGTAAAGCAATCGCGAAGTCGAATATACTAGGTATCCTACTAATATTGTGAGTTTGTTACTCAATCACGCAAAATCGGCTGAACGGATTTTGGATGAAATTTCACACACAGATAGTTTCTTCCCCGTAGAATAATTTCCTATATCCACGCGAGCGACACCGCTGGCAAAAGCTAGACTAACCCCCTTACTAATAAACGTTGTATAGCGTCTGTATAGTTACACAACGCTTTGTCTTCTTCTTTCGAACGTCAAATTACTGACGAGTGAAAGAGAGAAATCGGTGTACTTGTGTAATAAAAATTCATCTGAATAATGCGTTTAGAAGGGGGTAAAAATAAAACCTACAAATTAACAGGTTTAGCCCACAGTGCTGCTTTTATCTAAATGTCAGACAACTTTATTCTAGAAGCATTCTATTGAAATCTATCAAATACGAACGGATAGTAGGTAAAAGAAAACTACTGTCCTTTTAAAGCTTTAAATCCAGGTACGCAGAGAACATTTGTTTGCTCACACGGTCAACTAACCGTGAGTGGGCACTGCGGCATGCGGGCTTGCTCACTGACATTCACAAAAACAACTAGACGGTATTCAGACATTGTAGGCAACTCGTTATGGGTATCATATTATGTTAGTTTTAATAAAAGTGTCAAATAACGCCTGCGCAGTGCGTCATTTTGAGTTCGCGCGCGCGATGCCGTTCGATGCGGCGAGACGCCGCGCGCCGCACCAGTGTACCAGGTCTATCAAAAAAAAGTTATTAAAAAAAATAAAAAACCCGACTGCGGTAAAAAAAAAGCTAAAAACAATCCCATTTTAAATTAAATAAAAGTTGGAAGCAGGCGGGACCCATACCATTTTTATTATATTTTCAAATTCAAATGGGTCCCGACTGCTTCCAACTTTTATTAAATTTTATTATATTGTGTCTTGTGCGAGAAGTTAATATAATATACCTACTGTAAAAACCGGTAACTTTGTTTCTGATTTGTGTTCAAATCCCGCCACAAGGAACAGACATGTTCCAAACTACATTGTAAATTAAACACAAATCCAGACTTCCAGTGTGTATTCGGAATTCTAACTGTAACAATACAGGTGAATACTTTTTTCAAAAAAAGTTTGCATACCAACCAAAGACATTTATTCGTCTGATAAGGTAGGTACAAAGTTTGTTGGTATAAATGTATAAGTTCAACATATTCACATACGAATATTTACCATGTGAACCTAATGTACACGTGGGTAGGTATAAAACCTAACTTGTATACTACTTAAACTCTTATAAACAATATAAAACACTACCATAAACTATGGACATTTTATACTCTACTAATATTATACAATATCAAATAAAAACACAACAATAACAACATTTCTATTATCCAACTAAATTATACCAAAACTGCCGGGCGGCGGTGCTTTTGTGTCGCGTGTCATGTCGCGCCTGTTTGAAGGAGCCTTAATGCCGCTTTTGGTTTCCCTAAACTGGAGCTAGTGTTTTATTTGATCACTTATCTCTATTTTCTTACAAAATTTAGCGAGGGAAGCCTTAGCAATTCCCTAGTCAAGCCTTAAAATACGAATACGATGAGCGAATTCCAAAGTTTTTCGCAAGGCTATGTTTAGCTGAAACATCGTCGGTAGCGAGGGGTTCAAATATATGGGCGAAGTTCCACGTTCATTGGCTGAACTTTCCCAGTAAGCACTTACTCTGATACTTATGACATGTTTTGGGAATTATTATGAACAAATATTCGCTAGGAGACTCATATTAGATTTCGGGGGAGGAAGATGGCACAGGGTTATTAATGATGTTTTTTGGTTGGATACTGTTTAAATTCTAGCGTTGTAGTAATACTTAACGGTTTTATTTTTATATAGGTTGTGGAGGTCAGATAGGCAGTCGCTCCATGTAAAATACTGGTATTCAGCTGCATCCAGTTAGATTGGAAACCGACCCCAACATCGTTGGGAAAAGGCAGGCATTTTCGGAATTCGTGTTTTGTTTTCTTTCACAGATATTACGACACATCAATTTAATGTCATAGTGACATTTCACATATTGCTGATCCACCATAATTATTTTGTGTTGCTCTCCTTGACAGAGTTAATTTCAATGTACATTAAAACGAAGTCAAATTAGAGAAAATTAACTTCTATATTGTATAGCGATATTTACATTAAGTGTATATAGTGCTAGCCCAGGCTCCATACATTTTTGGAACATCTCCTTTGACTACTATTCATGAAAAGAAAACCATAGGGACACAGCATAAATCCTTCTTATTTAGTTTATGTAATATCTTTTAAATTGGTCCAATATTGGAGGAGGAAACAGGCGAGAGCTAAACCTTGAATTATGACTTGTTACATAGGCTTTTTCAAAAGTCTCTCCGACCGCATGTCCTCTTTTGTGCTACAAAATCACTGTTTGTGTGTTTGTTTTGTTTATTATTTTATTTTTTCTTTTTATATGCAATGTGCGTTTTGTTTGTGCAGAATAAACAGTTTTTCTTTCTTCTTTCTTAATTATTAGTATTAGAATATAAAATGTCTTCGTTTCCCACCGAAACTTATTTTACCCTAATCAGCACCGTAATTGCGTAACACACTATCAATCGGAATAAGAATCATTTTGAAGCAAATTGCTAATCCATTGCTTCATAAGTTCGAAAACAATTTCTGCTGAACACGTAAATAGAGCAATGAATATCAATGAAGTGTCAAAATTAAACCGATTCCGATTGGTAATGTGACACGCAACTGCCCCGCTGAGCTAAATCGCCGAAAAAAATCCTGATAAATCTACTCATCTGCATCTAAAACAGTACCTACTCAAGTCTTCTCCAATCGGGCAGAAACACCAATTCCTGTCACTGATAATGCTTCAATAGCTCGCTGGGTTAAGTGGAGTAGCGGCCCCAATAAAGGTCGGGTTCTCCCGGTATTTTTCATTCGAACGTGACGTTGATACTAGCCACGAGTATTTTCGCTACATCGCCGCCTCGTTTCTTGTGAATAAGTGGTTAAATAATAAAGGTTATTTAATTAAGTATTTAGTGATGATCAGTGGAGCGTTTACCCTAATTGGAAGGTGTATACATTGAAGTTGGATTGGTGTTGAGTATTTTAGTTTTCAGTAAAACTTTGGTTTTTTAGGAAAGCGGTTTCGTCATAATATAACCACCGTCATGAAAATCTGTCGTTTTCGCCAGGAGGTATTTGACATTCATGATCGGCCTGCCTTTTCCCAACTATGTCGTGGTCGGCTTCCAGTCTAACCGGATCCGGCTGAGTACGAGTATTTTACATGAAGCGACTGCCTATCTGACCTCTACAACTCAATTACTGGGTAATACGACCACCCATTGGTAAGACTGGTGTCAGATTTTCAGGCTTCTGACTACCCGTAACGACTGTCAAAGATCCACGAATGACAGCCGGGACCAACGGCTTAACGTGTTTTCCGAGGCACGGAGGGGTCTTGGTATTTAAAGATGGTCCATGGTAACCCATCCACGGAGCAACCGCGGCAAGAGTAGCTTAACCTGATCGATCGACCTGTGCGGCTGTTATTACTTAGCCACAAGCCCCCCTCAGGTATTTTACGAACATTAAGGAGTTAAAAAACGCTCTGTATTTAGACAGCTGTTATTGTGTGACCGTTCACCCTTACTTAGGAAACCAACCCTCTTCTCTTGCCCTCGTCTCTTGCAATCATCATCATAATTCATCATTTCAGCCAACAGACTTCCACTGTTGGACATAAGCCGCGATTCGGTCTGGACTACTATTATTTATTATTATAACGCCCAGCACTACAGGGAAATTCCCGTTTTCTAAGAACAGTCGCATTAATTTACCCTCAAGTCAGTCTCAACCTGTCAAAAAACATTAATAATTTACCAAAGTTTTTGACATTGATGGTCGCAGAGATGAAATTGCGACTGGAATTTGAACTTTTTGAAGTACCAGAATTGGTCTTCAGGATTTTGAGAAGGTCACATTCATTTGTTTTCAGTCATTCTTCATCATTTCTGCTGAAAGACGTCCACTACTGGCCATATGTAGTGCTCCCCCAAGCATTGCCACTTCGACCGGTTCTATGCTTCCCGCATCCAACGAATTCCTGCGGTCATCGGTCCACCTTTTGGAGGCCTTCCAACGTTACGTATTCCGGTACACGGTCGCCACTTCACACGCTTTTTCTTCTCATGGTCAACGCAAAATTTTGTCAGGAAGCTTTCTTTACATGCAGAAAAAGCAAGAAAGTTACATCTTGTCAAGTAGACTCGCCAATCTACACAAGATAGAGACTTTGAGACAATAATAATATTAAAAAATTATAAATCAAATCGTTTCTAAAACCGTTTACTTATATAAAAATAATAAAAATATAAAAAAAAAAAATTAATTTAACTCTAATTTAATTTGTGGTTTAATTTTGATATATTACATGTACTAACATAGTTTAAAATATTGGATCTGCTAACAAAATATGGATTGTTATTGCCCGAAATAAACGTTTTGAATTGAAAAAGGATACAGCGGTATAATTTTGGTAGGTAAATGAAATAACAAAATGTCAGTCATCTCACTAGCACTTTCTCGGCCTTTATCGGCATCCGGCGGTGACTAGGAAGTCACCTAAGGAAGGAAGGAAGGAGGCAAAGGAGGATCCTTACCTACCCATTACGTAGCAGACTCACAATCCTAGTAAACTGTAATTTTCTACTTTCTTTAAACAATTGCTCTTCCAAGAGATCTTCCTGTAACGTAGGTGAATTTACAAACATAACTCTCACACACGCGAAACAACTATCTCTAAACCTTACAAAACACACTCCCGGGCCTTTTACATCCGTCACCTCACACACCAGGTCCAGTTGAAAACCAGCGTCAGGCATTTTTGCTGAACTGGGCCTTTTTGGCGCAGCCGTGAGGCACACATTCCTGCTAATATCATATATCGGAATTTACACTTTTTTTTTTTTTTATATCTTTTTTTTTGTTTTTAACTGATGTATGTACGATTACTGTCTAACTATTTGGTGTATTCTGTGTCTTTTAGTCTGTGCTAAATAAATGTATTTTCTTTCTTTCTTTCTTTTTAAACGAACTTTTGAAGTGTTTTACTTTTATACAAAAAAAAAAAACAGGGTGACTCGAGATTTAGGAGACAAGCGGGGTAATTTCGTAACACACTATCAGTAGCAATGGTTTTCATTTTGACAGTTCAACAACATTCATTGCGTTATTTACTTTGTTGTGCTGACAGATTTTTCGAACATATGAAGCAATAGATTAGCAATATTCTTCGAAATGATTCAGATTGTGATTGATTTTTAAACCTTTCAAAATACACTCGGTCTCCTAAATCGAGTCAAAAAGGCCTAAATATTTGAAAATAATAATGAGTGAAAATAAAGTTTTAACGTAGTTTTATAACCGCCATACTTAAGTACACAACACTGTCTTTCTTCAAAAATAGACGAGGATAATACTGCTACAACCAATAAAATTGTTGTAGGATAATTCAAGACGTTTCTTCCCACGTTATCCCTTACTTACCTCAGCGTCACCCACAACAAACAACAGAGGGTGGGTAATTCTAAGTGCCACAATATTTGTCGCAGTTTGTGTTGGTTATAAAGCCAACTTATTATTGCATCGCCCACACTTTCGTCTTTTGCAGGGTAAATAAAACTTTAAGTGGAGGTAAAATGGTGCTGAAAATTATTAGAGATGTGACTTTTGACGACAAAAACAAGAAAGATAATCTATTGAGTGAAAGAGTGTCCGTGGAGTTTCTTGCCCGTACTTCTCCATAGGAACTTAATACACTTTAGAGTTGGCAACTAGCTTTTTTCTGACTGGGTCGGTCCCTTTTACAATTCATAAGTGGCTGTAATCAGTGTAATCGAAATAAATGGTTTGAGTTTTAATTTACCAAGTTTATTTTCCCATCTGTATTTTGTAAGGAAGCCCGAATGTCTGACAACCAGTCTTACCAAGGGGTATCGTATTACCCAGTAACTGGGTTGTGGAGGACAGATAGGCAGTCGCTCCACGTAAAATACTGGTATTCAGCTGCATCCGGTTAGACTGGAAGATGACCCCAACATAGTTGGGAAAAGGCTAGGCAGATGACGATTTTGTAAGGAAGCTGAGAAAAATCTTCCAATAAATAAAATTACCGAATTGTTAAATTACTCACCGCCTTTTCCGAAAAAAATTGGTTCATCAAACCAAGGTTGTTTAGGTAGGCTCAGTGAAAAGTGATTCCTCCTCTTTGTGTAACTCTGCGAGGCTGTGAATCATAGATGAGCTGATGTCGACGAAGCTTTGACTGGCGTTGAGTGGTAACGATGAATTGACCTGAAAAAGGTGGCGTCAAAGACTGTAGAAGGAATGAAGACTCGGGAACTGTTGAGCGAACTCGGAAAGGTCTACGTTAAACACAACATAACGTCACATGTCCCTCAGGCCTGTGTCCCAGCAGTGGGAAAATTATAGGCTGCTTATGTAACGTCACATGTGTAATATCGAAGGGTTTGTCTTGTCAGAGGTGCCAAGGTACTGTAGAGAATAGCCTATTTGGATGGCCCAAATACGAGACACACATTAATTTGGTTTAAGCTTACAATAGGCTCTATCTAGCCGACATGAGGAAGTCGGAAGATGAGAAAATATATACATGTAAAAACGCAAATCCATTCTAGGAATATAATGGATTTTATACACCAAACTGATTGTTTATTTTTCCATTCAGATACGTAGGGTATGGCAAGAGCACTCACCGTATCTATAGAACACCCACATTTCGTTAGTTATTTTTAAGTCCCATGTAATAGGGGGCGAGCCTATTGCCATCAACCGGGCACACATCCAGACTACAGACTCATCATAATCATCATGATTTCAGCCGAAAGACGTCCACTGCTGGATATAGGCCTCCCCCAAGCACCTCCACTTCGACCGGCTTTGTGCTTCTCGCATCCAACGATTTCCTGCGGCCTTCACAAGGTCGTCAATCCACCTTGTGGGAGGCCTTCCAACGCTACGGTACGGGGTCGCCACTCCAGAACCTTTTGGCCCCATCGGCCATCTGTTCTGCAAGCAATGTGCCCTGCCCACTGCCACGTTTATATTGGTTTACCCTGGTTCTTCTGCGGATCTCTTCATTTCTAATTCGATCACGAATGGAAACTCCACGCACTACAGGCTGCTACCGAGAAATTTCTGACGGAAAATGTCTTATAACCTATGTTTCATTGTATTCTGCCTGCAAGCAAGCGTGCAAATTTTATTAAGTTTACATACATTCTTATTATATTACTTTTACTATCTGCGCCCCGCGGTTTCACCTGTTAAGTGTCGATCCCGTGGGAATATCGGGATGAAAAGGGTATATTATGTTAAACCAGGGTGTCAACTACCTCCAAACAAAATTTTATCAAAATTGGCCCAGCTGTCTGAGCGTGAAGAAGTAACAAACATATAAACACACACACACTCAAAAACTTTCGCCTTTATAATATTAGTGTGATTATTATTATCTACTAACCAACCATAATCAGCCTATAATGTTTCCACTGCTGGGACACTGGCCTCCTCTCGGTGATTTTCTACTATTACCATGCAATTTATTATTCAGTATTCAATTTACCCATTTATATTGTTAACATTCTAATAAATACACAAATATTAAATTTTTATGTTCCATAAATTCCGTAATACTATAAAAGTAACACTTTAGAAGCCATCTGTCAATTCTGTCTTGAACACATGCCGAGTTTATTAATTGATGGATCATCATTGAGTGGTATGACTATAAATAGCTCTGAAAAGCGAAACCCAATAAATTAACAGTCAAAATGTGACGGCTATCAATAATAATGATAGCGCGCGGCCTGATTATAATATACTAATTACTCCATTAATTAAAACGCTCCACTGGAATATTAATGTCGTTAATCGTCGCATATATTTGCATTAATTTTTGTTGTTTTTAAATTATTATTCCTCCCAGCCCAGCAGACCAGTGGTTACCCAGTAGTGGCGGCCCCGACTTACGAGGTCTTGGGTTCGCACTCAGGCAGGCACTTTATGTAAATAATTTCATCACCACTGCTCCCAAAACGGTAAAGAAAAACTTGGCAAGGAAACCGGCTTGTCCTAGAACCAAAAATTTGAAGACATGTGGCATGTACTCACCCGCACTGGGCCCACGTGGTAGTTTACAGCCCAATGCCACTCGAAGAGAGGGGGCCCATGTCCCAGCAGTGGGAAAACCAAAGAATACCTAATAGAATGAATAGAACTAGGAACTAGCATATGTTGTTTAGGCCTATCGTCTACGATGCTATTCGAAAGTAACATAATTATTATAACATACTCAAATCATCAATAAGTTCAATTCCGTGACGCGACTAACTAACACGTCATTAATTTCTTCTTCTTAGCGTGTCGATAGCATTCTAATGGACTCAACCCAGAATTCGGCTACTTGTTTAGCGCTTTACCAGCGTCCACCAATTCCTGTAACGTGCAGCTGACAGGACACGCAGGACACGATATTAAGTGTCCCATCGTTTGTGGAACAGCACTACATTTACACTCCAAGGCGGAGTCGTCTATGAATGTCCACCTGAGCAGGTTTTCCTTTCTTCGGCCAACCTGGGTCCGGAGTCGGTCGGTCGGTGGGTTTGGTCGGCTGGGTCGGTCGGTTTTTAGGTTACCCAAGGTAACTCATGACCAGGTGGGAGGTCTTCAGCGGGTGGGACGAACGGTTTGGGTAAGGAAGCACTGTCTCGCCACAATCAGTCTCTCTTGTGATGGTTCGCCAGTGAGTGAAACGACACACTTTAAAAACTGTTTCGGCTTTTCAGCCTTTGTGGCACAAGGATGTTGTCGTGCAAAGGGCGAAACGCTTCGTGTCAGAGACCATTTTTTTAACTACCAAAGTTATTAACTAATTTGTGTTGATTGGTTGCGTAGTGTACGGACCGCCATTGAAATACAAGTGCTGTGACATTCTGGCTGCTTGGTAATTTGAATTTGGAACGATAAAGATAAAGATAATTTATTTGTCAAACATGCGTTTACATACAAATTAGGCATGTAAGATCTTAAATATAGGTAACAAGTCCGTACATGTTTTGCCTGACTAGGCGTACAAATACGATAGGCCTAAGCAAGATGTTCTAGTTCCTAATTTCTATCCATTCTATTGTTTCTTTCCAGCAGCCCTATTGTGTGACAATCTCACCGGGAAAACTTAGGTGAAGTGAGTTTGAAGACTAATAGCTAATAGGTTACAACTTTTTGACCTTTTTGTGAAGTGTTCATTCTGTAAATGGGATATCGGTATCACTTTTACACGTATAAAAAAAAATTAAGCTATATGGAGTCGATCGCAAAAAAACTCAGGGGTCAAAGTCTCTCTTTCAGGTAGGTATTTGTTTTATCTAAATACGCGTATAAAGCTCAGCTATCAGAAGTTAATTGATTTCGTATAAATTAAAATTATTTGCAAACGCTACCTCGTTTCTACAATTCTCAAACTTTTGATTACAGTCCAACTTTCATAAGACTTTTTCGCTGAGACCTACTCTTTCAGTTCAATGGTACCTAAACAACAAAATTGAAATTCAATTAAAACATCAATAAAATCTCTCAGCGTCTACAAACAGGTATTCGATTTAGCTAACTAACAACAAAATATTGAAAACCCACTGAAAGTGTCAGTTTGTGTGAGTGTGTGTGTGTGTTGATATTAGTGCTGTCTTACCAAGGGGGTATCGTATTACCCAGTAACAGGGTAGTGGAAAAAATTATTGGTTTTCAGCTGCATCTGGTGAGACGGGAATCAAACCCAAGATAGTTCGGAAAAGGCTAGGTAGATGTCTTTTTTTTTTTGCGATCAGAATGAGTGTTCCGCAAGGTTTCATTCTTAGACCATACAGTTACGTTTTAGATGTCAGGATTTATGGTCATGCAATTTGAAAGCACGATGATGATCAGTGCGAAACCAATTTTTCTGTGGTCGATTGCTACAAACTTTGACAATCACTGATCTTCATGAACCAATACACTACGGAATTAATTACGTATTTCTACAAACGAGAATATGTAGATTGGAATAGAATACTCTTTTTTTTAGGGGCCCGTGGCTAAATAATAACAGCCGCACAGGTCGATCGATCAGGTTACGCTACGCTTGCCGCGGTTTGTCTGTGGATGGTGACCATCTTTACATACCGAGATCCCTCCGTGCCTCGGTAAGCACGTTAGGCCGTTGGTCCCGGCTGTCATTCGTGGATCTTTGACAGTCGTTACGGGTAGTCAGAAGCCCAAAAGTCTGACAATGGTTGTCAGACTTTTGGGCTACTGTAACCCAGTTACTGGGTAAGACTGGTGTCTTACCCAGTAACTGGGTTGTGGAGGTCAGATAGGCAGTCGCTCCATGTAAAATACTGGTATTCAGCTGCATCCGGTGAGACTGGAAGCCGACCTCAACATAGTTGGGAAAAGGCTAGGCAGATGATGATGACTCTTTTTATGTACACCGTGTAAATTACAGACATAAATGTAGAAACGAAACGAGCTCTGTTTTTATATACAGGATACTTAATTTGTTGTTATTTGATGCTTTCCCGGCGGCGCGAGGCGGCTTCTGTAGGAATGGTAGCCACTCAGTTGTTTAACATTGCTTTGGAATGTACTTAGGCTTTAAAAAAAAAAAACAGTGGCACTCCGGGAGTGCCGACAGAAGTGAAAACAAAACACAAAAAGAATACTTTGCCATTACTCACTGACATATCGGATATACATTAAAACCGAGTACATCCCGAGGACAGCCGAACACATCCAAAGCGGGTATTTTTTTTAATCGTCTTATAAACAAAACACGCGTGGTGTCGCTTACGGTAACAGTAGCGCGAGTTAGGCAGGATACAAAAGTCTAAAAGTTATTATTTTTAGACCTTTGTATCCTGCTTATGCGTATGAAGTTTCATTAAAATCGGTTCATTCATTTCGAAAAATAAGGGCTTGAAAGTTTGTATAAAATGCCGCACGGCGTAAACGCTCTTAACTAAATATCTATTTAAAATAGTTTGAGTCTAATTATAGAATCTAAAAAAAGCTTCAAAATGTCAAACGAAATATTTTATTCAAAAAACAGCCATATTCGCTGGTATGCTGGTATGGTGAACTACGCCGTAGCATAGTGTGAGCTACGCCGTAGCACAGTTTGACCTACGCCGTAGCACTCTCCATCCGTCTTACGAATTTTCGATCAGGTCACGTGTCCTGACGCGAGTTTAACATTTTTTACCCATTACAAAAAAAGTGTACAACGCCGCTAAAGAAGTTTTCACTTCAAAAAATGGGGGTTATTTAGAATGGTATTTATTTACACTTTGTTTTTAGAGCAGGGTTGAGTTTTTCGATGATATGAGTTCAAATCCTTAATATTATTATACTTTACATTCAAATATATTTTTCGGAACGACTTTCATTGATATCAGGGGAAGACAAAAAAACAATGGATGGACTGTGTGATTTATGATATGGCTATAAAGGCAATGACTACCGAAATGATGACTAAAAGAGAAGTACCTACCTATGGAAGAAAAGGACATATTCATTGACCCTATCGATTGATGCCATTTGGTATCTACATCATTTGTTTGGCATTCATGGTATTTTTGCCGATACAGGTAAGCATGGCTTATTTGTCAAGGCTTCATTTTAATTATTTTACCTATTGAGGTATAGTAATTTAATTCTAGGTGCATCGTCTTTACATATAATTATAAATGACTAGCAGCGCTCCGCGGTTTCACCCGCATATATGTCGATCCCGTGGGAATATCGGGATTTAAAGTAGCCTTTATGTTGGGTGGTAGGGTGTCAACTACCTCCATACAAATTTTTATCAAAATTGGTCCAGCCGTTTGAGCGTGAAGAAGTAACAAACATATAAACACACACACATTCACCCACACACCCCCATTAGTGTCTGTACTCTGACTGCACTCTGACTTTTAATAAAAAAAAGCTTTGAATGCAGGTAAGTATTTTTTAAATCACGTACTTTTAATATCTACACCCTGTATTTTTGTGCCAACACGATTGAAGAAAAATAAACACTTTTAATTCCACAGAACCAATAACCAATTTATCTTTAGGGTAGATAGGTAAACCGCCTCTCGAACCGCACTCGCCTAGCTACCGCAACATATTGGCATTCTTCCAAGTAACAAGCGTTTTCAATTAACTCCGAAGTCTGTTCATTTCCTGGTGCCACGTGGAGCGGCTTCCTTTTTCCACCCTCATGTCCGGTGTCTTGAGGACGTGTCGCCGTTTATTGGTGTATTCACCCTAAGGAGAAAATGTGGTGGATTGTAGGTGTAAATGTGTGTGTGTGTGGGTTTGATATTAGTTGAATCGAATGATCACCAAAATAAAAGTAATTTTGCAGTTATAATTAAATCACACTAATATTATAAAGGCGAAAGGTGTGAGTGTGTATGTTTATATGTTTGTTACTTCTTCACGCTCAAACGGCTGTACAAATTTTGATAAAATTTTGTATGGAGGTAGGTGACACCCCACATTAACATAATTAGGCTACTTTTTATCCCGAAATTCCCACGGGATCGACACTTATGTGGGTGAAACCGCGGGGCGCTGCTAGTAAAAAAACTACAAACAAAGTTTTTATTTCTCGCTTTTTAGTGGGTCTATTTATAATTTATCTAAGTTATAATAGCCTAATGTCAACTTGCCCATCGCCTTTTTATTATAAAATATTCCTTTTCTCGATGCAGAGACGTTAATTGTTGAGGAGTTCTCCTTTTATTAGTTTTTAGATTAGATGCTGATAAGTGATAATCCTGGCTGCAGCATCAGGCCAGACTTATGTCAACATTGCATTGAACTTAAAATTAGTCCTGTTTAAAATGAGCCCAAACACGACTACGGTGCTGTAATTTCAAGGTTTTTACTTTTTGTGATGCTCCTGGCTTCAGCATCAGGTCTTCGGTGTTCCTCAGTAACAGTACGTTTATCCACACATCGAGCCCTTTTCAATGAGCCTAAACACGATATATCTGCTGTTAGTTGTCGAGGAGTTAGGTACTCTGCAGACTATCCTGACTGCAGCATCAGGTCATGACTTAATGATCATGAGACCAAATGTGGCAAATGCTCTATCAAACATCAAAACAATTTACTATAAAACAGTCCTTGCCTGTTCGAGTAACTTCTTACTGTTAAGGAGTTGTACCTTCCATCATCAGCCCAGCTACCTGAGATAGTGACAACCATACACAAATACACAAGATACTTCATAAAATATGCGAAAAACAATAAGTGAGCCTATAAAATTTGAGGATTGCCCTCGATTTCTCTAAGATCCCATCATCAGATCCTAACTTGGTGACAATGGGACCACCTCAAAACTATCTGCTTTCGAACAAAAAAAGAATTTTGAAAATCCGTCGACAATTGGCGGAGTATTCGATGAACAAACATACAAAAAAAAAAAAAAACATACAAACTCCCGAACATAGTACCTCCTCCTTTTTGTGAAGTCGGTAAATATAAATGCAAGCCTCAGTGAAAGAAGTTTTAGGTATTTCTTTAGTTGATTGAATTCCCTTTATTATCATTATAAAATATTATAGTTTACGCTCAAAATTTTGAGAATTACCTATGCGACGATAACTATATTTTTGACCTCTGTTTTGTGACAGTTTTATAAAATCATGATGCTGTTTTATTTATGAAATACTTTTAAACAAGTCTTTTTTTTTTTTACAAAATACTAATTTTTTCTGGCTTGTATTAAGTAGGTACCAATACGCGTAACTGTGCGACAAAAAAACTGAGTGCTTTACGGGTTCTTATGTTTGGGGCAGGCAGCGCCTTAACCAAAATCTTCAATGTCAACAATAATGTCAATGAAAAATTGTAGCGCCATCTACACCACCACATGCGAACTACGCAACAAACTGACGTCACGCAAAATCCTGCATCTCACAAGCAGAGTTTACCGCGCGACTGGCATATATTACGACAGCCTAACATGAATCATTGGACAGTTGCCCACCAGACATAGCACCTGTCTGGTCGGAGGATCCTCCCTTTTTATGGAGGATGAGTGAACTTTACACCCTGTTCCTCATACCTCTTTAGAACTCTGAAGCATTTTAAGAGAGGCTATATTAGCTAAGTTTTAAATGTCAGGCTAAAAGTATATTTAATTTCAAGACTCTAATCTGTGTTTTAAAGTTAAATAGGTACTCTTTGTCCCTCTCTCGCTTCAAATCTTCTAAAGAATATTAAGTGACCATAAATTCATTATTTGTTTCTTTATTGTGAAATATTTCTGAATTAAGTCGTATTGTAAATGAATGAAACTTCGTTTATTGTCTTGTAATTTCCGTTTCGAGAAATAAGTTACTTTCTGTAGGAATGTCTTTCATTAAAATGTGACGTAGGAGTTAAAAAGGTGGACTTGTTTAGGCCGGGTGGGATAGTCATCATCTGGCGTCTAGTCTTTTTTCCAACAATGTTAGGTTCGGCGTACAGTCACGAGCACCAATATGTCAACACTTGGCAACTTTAAATTGCGATTTTTTCACGAAATAACGAATGCAAAGTTGAAATACGACACTTTACATATACCTATGGGTTCGGAAATATTATGTTCCTACTAATATAAAATTTCATTCAAAAATAAAGGAGAAAATCGCCTTTCAATAAAGCCAAGTGTATACATACTTTTGCTCGTGACTGTACAGTATAACCAGCAGGGTAATTGCGTAATACACTACCTAACAATAGCAACAGCTTTTATTTTGACAGTTAACCATAATCCATTCCTTTGTTGAGCAGACAAATTTTTCGAACATAATAGGCTATTTGACAATGTAAAAAATAAGGTCATAATTATTGACACTCGTATAGATTATCGCTTTTAAAATCGATTTGCATTAATTTCACTACAAAACAATGTATTATTTATAAAAAAAATCCCGAAAAAACTTCATCTTTTTAAATCTGGCGCCACGTAATCGAAAACGGTCTGGATTGGCTGAACTTAAGATGACGTCATGATTTAGTAAATTTCTGTCTATCGTTGACAGAACAGATGACTTTTGTCTAGTATCTCGACCGTTTCAACGTTTGTTTACGTGAATCGTGACGTCACGACGCCATATTGTTAAAGATAGCGTTTTGGCGGCTTATTTAAACAGTACATTTTTATTTACTATTTTTTAAAAGAAATACATTATGCAATTTGAAGTAATTAGGTTTTTGTGGGCTGGTTAGACACCATTAAATAATCTGAGATGTTTATCAGAAACCAGTCAAATAGCCTATTGTGAAGCAATGGATTAGCTTCTTCCTGAGAGAGTGGTGGCCCAGTGGTAACGGCCGCGACTTACGAGTTGTGGGGAATTGGGTTGGAACCCAGACAGGCGCTTTACTTTGTGTAAATTATTTTCATCGCCGTTCTCTTAAAACGGTGAAGGAAAACATCGTGAGGAAACCGGCATGTTTTAGAACCAAAAAATCGAAGACATGTGACATCCACCAACCCGCTCTGGGCCCGTGTGGTGGATTACAGCTCACTCCCTCTCACAGACAGGAGGCCTGTGTCCCAGCAGTGGGAACATTATAGGCTGATTGTGTGTGTGGATTAGCTCCTTCAAAATGATACAGATTGTCACTGATAGTGTGTTACGCAAGTAGGGAACCGATGCAGCTGAACACCAGTATTTTACATGATTTCTATTGGGTAACACGATATCCGTTAAATGGTAAAACTGTCTGTCAGTGCTTGGCAAGACTGGCAGCGTGGGGCGGGAAGCGGCGCGGGTGCGGACGCGATCTGCCTGTCTGCAGTCGATCGCGGCTTCGTTGTGAGTGTTGTCGTATCAAGTGTTTGTCAAAATATAATATGGATGATGAAAACTTATTTTTAGTAGAAAAAAGCTCGAACTAGTTTGAGAACGCTAGTCCGCGGGCCGCCCGCGCACTCACTGCGGCCACTTGTACCGCTACCCGCGCCAAGCAGCCCGCGCCGCTCACCGCGCCCGCGCTTGCAGTCGGGCCAAGCACTCAAACTTTTGGGATACTGTTATCTTGCGAAATTGTGCAACTCTGTAACCATAGACAGACTAGCTGAACTAGGAAGTTTAATAGGTAATAGGTACTACGGGCTGATGTCTGCAACTCCACGCGTATTTTGCTAACAAGGAAGTTTAACACACCTCTCCAGAGAGCACAACTGGAAATCTCTATTTCTAGGGAAAATTTAAAATGGGTCTAATTTGGCTGTGACACTATTTTTCGAAAATGTTCTTAACTAAGTTTTTAGACTTTTGTATCCTGCTTAAGCGTATGAAGTTTCATTAAAATCGGTTCATTCATTTCGAAAAACAAGGGCTTGAAAGTTTGTATGAAATGCCGTACGACGCGCGACGTGAACGCTCTTAATAACAAACAGCAACTTTCCTCATCCCCACTTAAAACATCTAGAAAACTCAAATAAAACCAAACAAATCTTAAACATTTACGTGCTTATTCAAAACGAGCAATGTGGGGGTTAATTCCGTGCACAAAGCGCAAAGACACCTCTCCGCCGTCCTGCAAAAATAGACACGTGAAAATTTTGAAACAAAGTGAATATTTTAATGTTTTCAACGAGTCGACTTTTGGTGGCGTTCGCAGGACAAGCGGAGGTAATTTGAATAACGAATTTGTTAAAACGTGTTTTTGTAAAGTTGTTTGTCCCTTTTACATTTTTCGCGAGTGGCTGTTTGATTTTTGTACTTGCGTTTTTGTTTATATAAGTACTTAGTTAAAGCTCACGTAGATGGTCGCCCATCCACGGACCAACCGCGGCAAGCGTAGCTTAACCTCATCGATCGACCCGTGCGGCTGGTATATAATACTTAGCCACAAGATTACTCATAACACTTTACATTAATGCAGTGCATGACTTTAAACAATTTATAATAATACCTGCGTTTCTTGTAACTTTATTACCTACATTTATAATAATTATATCATTATTATGCACCATAAAAACCTGAGTGGCTTTAAGTGAAATTATTTACACTATAGTGCAATAAAATGGAGTAAAAATAAAAAGCTAGCATGTTATTACAATGTTGTATTGTAATGGCGAACATTATATTAAAGTCGAGTACCTACTTACATAAAGATTTCTCACGCTATGAGGGCTTATTTATAATATAAAACGCCTTTTATAATAAAACTAGCTGACCCGACAGACTGTTGTCCTGTCCAAAAAAATCGTACATGCACCGAGGGTTCCGTATTGTGAAACGTGAAATGTTTTAAATTTTCATCGGCGAGGCGTATTATATTCGTCCAAGAATTTAGTACTGCAGTGTCGAATATTTCCGTTTTAGGTCAGCGCCATCACTTGACCGATAGTGGAGAACGTGCAAACAGCGCTATTTCATAATATGATATCCCACATGCCCTTGTAGCCCCACTTCGAATTTTTAAGATCAGTACCTACCTGTTGAAAAAAAAATTCTTTCTTATTTGCAAAATAGTTGGGCAAACGTCATCTAAAACTGTTCCAAATGTCAAGTTGTTAACATTAGTAGTTCGTAAGATATCCAGCTGTGACAAATGAACAGACAGACAGACTGAGTCGCACCACAAGGGTTCCTTTTTACCATTTTGGTACGGAACCCAAAAAACACATTTTATGATGACACCAAAGCTTAATTAATTCAGGTCTTACAAATTCACGATAAAGCCTTTGGCCTAAAATGATGCACATTATACACAAATGTCACTTACGTGCTTGCTATGGCACGGTCTGGCACTCTGGCTGGGTCGCAAACTGTTGTACTGGCAGGTGTGCGTCGCGAACGGATTAATCTTGCCAAGTTAGTGGTAGTAGGTAGTATACATTGGTAGAAAATTAACGTTATGTTTTCAAGATTTTTATTTTCCGCCTGTTTAGGGTTCCGTACCCAAAGGGTAAAAACGGAACCTTATTACAAGACTTCGCTGTCCGTCCGTCCGTCCGTCTGTCTGTCACCAGGCTGTATCTCAAGAACCGCGGTAGCTAGACAGTTGAAATTTTCACAAATTATGTATTTCTGTTGCCGCTATAACAACAAATACTAAAAACAAAATAAAATGAATATTTAAAAACGCCGAAAAAAACACGTTTGTTGTATGGGAGCCCCCCTTGCTCCCATACAACAAACGTGTTTTTTTCGTCGTTTATACCTTGTGGTACGGAACCCTTCGTGTGCGAGTCCGACTCGCATTTGGCCAGTTTTTTTAATTCATTCAATGACATAAACAATATATTAACATCTCGCTTGTAATTCCCAAAAGGTAACGCAGGGGTGTACAGTCATGAGCAATAATATGTCAACACTTGGCAACCTTAACTTGCGATTTTTACACGAAATAACGAATGCAACGTTGAAATAGGAGACTTTACATATACCTATGGGTTCGAAAATACTATGTTCCTACTACCTAGTATAAAATTTCATTAAAAAATAAAGGAGAAAATCGCCTTTGAATAAAGCCAAGTGTATACATACTTTTGCTCGTGACTGTACCTAACAGAACACCCACATTTCGCCGGTTACGTTTAAGTCCCATGTATTAGGGGGCGAGCCTACTCTGTCCGTCCACCAAGTGACCCCAGGGTAGGCGGTGGCACAGTGGTCACGTGCTGCCATGCACAGCGAGGCTCAGGGGAGGCCCCTTTACAGTCTCCCCAGGGATGTGCCTTACAGGCGTTGCACGGGGGGGTTCCGGAATTGGTCATTCAAGAGGAACCGGGACCACCCCTATGTGCTGATGGTGATCACCGGGGTGGTTTTGGTGAGGTAAAAATCCCACACTCCCCGATCTCCCTCCCCGGAGGTCGGGGGCCTTTTGATGGTTTCCCCCCGACAACAAAAAAAGAAAAAAAAGGGGGCGAGCCTACATCCCCATCAACCTGGCACAAATCCAGATTCAGGGCTGTTACTGAGAAATTTCCTGAACCCAGTGAATTAATAAGAGCAACCAAAATAAATTAACCAGCAGCTGGCCGATTTAAAAACCTCCTTCTTTTTAGGGTTCCGTACCCAAAGGATAATAAAAACGGGACCCTATTACTAAGGCACCACTGTCCGTCTGTCACCAGGCTGTATCTCATGAACAGTGATAGCTAGAGCTATTTCTGATGCCGCTATATATAACAACAAACACTAAAAACAGTATAAAATAAATTTCGGCGTTTTTGCCTTGTGATACGGAACCCTTCGTGTGCGAGTCTGACTCGCACTTGGCCAGTTTTTTTTAATTTAGTTAAGTAACAAACATCCTTGGCTAGCTGGCTATAATTACTTGATTGCTTAATTAAAATCATTTGTACGCCCTCTGGCATAATATAGCGCAATCTTAATCCTACTAATATTATAAACGCAAAAATTTCTGAGGCTGGATAAATGGATGTTTGTTACTCTTTCACGCAAAAACTACTGAACAGATTCTTGCAAAGAGACTAAGAAGCTGTTCATTTATTACGTAAGACAGTTTTGACAACTTTCTGACGCCCCTACGTAAGAAAAAAATTGACTTGGATGAACCCCCTCTCCACCTTTCAATCTTACGTAAGAGCAATCTATACGTATCTTACAAAATTGCAAAGAAAACATATAGCATCATAGACCTCATCTATCGCTTTTCATCAGGCGTGATCGGGGTCGAGAGCGGGCCCATTTAGTAATAAAAAAAAACTTATAACATTTGCTTACTTTTGTGATCTTACCGTAAGAAAAATCTAGACCCCACCCACCGCCACGAAAGACCAACGAGGGTTCCGTACCATCATTTATGTTTTTTTTTCATCGGCGACAAATATAGGCCATTTGTTGGATAATTTTATCACTGCGCACTGCAGTGTAGAATATTGCAGTTTTAGGTCAGCGCCATCTCTTGACCGATAGTGAAACTAGTGTTACTTTTGTCGATGATTTCTGCGAAAGTGTGCTATCTAGAGACATGGTTTTATTTTTCCTGTAATCTTTACATCTTCTATCACATAGAATTATTTCAGATTTCTCTCTTTGCAAACTTTGCAGACAAGGGGGGAGAACGGTATTTTTTTTTTCATCCAAAGTCGAAAACTGTACTGCCTAAAAAAGAAAGAAAAAAATGTTTGAGAATGTGCAAACTGCGCTCTTTCATATGATACCCCACATGCCATAGTAGCTTTTTTTTTTTTTTTTTTTTTGCGGATGGGAAATCATCATATGACCCCTCCCGCTCTGGGTGGAGCGGAAGGGAGTGTCAGACTCTTACTGACTAAAACCCACCCGTGTTCCTTCCTTAGCCCTTTATGTTCCGGGCCAGCGGTAACCCTTTCGGACAATCCCGCTGACCCGGCAGGCTTCGGCCCTATTCCTCGATGCTGACATCTCTTTGAGGCGCGCGTGGAACACGTACGCGCCGTCCGGCACGGGCCTGGTCCTGATCGGACGGTGAGCTACCCATTACTCTCCGCCCGCAGGCCCGCGCCTACGGTGGCCGGGACTCGTCGCGCGGCTCCCGACGCCCGGAGCGTCTCCCGCGGCGGCTGGGACGGGAGGCTCTCTCCCTGAGCCGTCCCGCCACCTCCTTCGCTAGCATGACTGCTTCGCAGAAGGAGGTGACTGCCTCCCACTCCCTCTCGCCCCGGACCATGGCTTGCACCAGGGCCGGGCGAGAGGTCGCCGCCGCTGCCGATCGCCTCTACGAGGACACGGCGGTGCTCCGCCCAAGCGGGGCAGACCTTCACCGTGTGCTCCACCGTGTCCTCTGGGCGATCCTGGCAATGGTGACACCCGGGCGTTTCCTCCCGCCTGATGATGTGCAGGAACCTCCCGAAACTTCCGTGTCCGGTGAGGACCTGCGTCCGGTGAGGGCGCCGTGGCGCCTCTCTAGCCACTCCTCAAAGAGGGGTCTTATCGCCGCTATCGCGGCGTGCCCTGCGCTGGGTTGCGACAGTCGTTCCTTCCATGTCGCCATGAGATCGCGCCGGAGCTCAGTCCGCTCCGCAGCGATTTGCCGCGGAAGCGGAACTTCCCCCCGGCTTAGTGCCTCCGCGCGCCACTCATACACGCGCGCGAGGACTATCACCTCCAGATCCCATGGCGGCAGTCCGGCAATGAGGCTTGCCGCCTCGCCAGAGATCGTGCGGTAGCCCCGGATAAGCCTTATGGCTACCACCTTCTGGGGCGCGTTCAGGTAGTGGGCGGCTCGCCGCCGCAGTGAACGCGCCCACACCGGGGCCCCGTATAGGGCCATGGACCGCACGACCCCCGCGTAAAGCCTCCGGCAGGAGGCGTTTGGCCCCCTCAGGTTGGGCAAGAGCCGCTTGAAGGCGGCCCCGGCCCGTTCCAGTTTGGGGGCCAAACGTCGGAAATGCTCGACGAAGTTCCACCGGCTGTCGAGGACGAGACCCAGGTACCTCATCGTTGTCTCGACGCCGATGTGAACCCCTCCTACCGTTAGTTGGGATCCCGATGGTGGCGCGTTCCGGGGCCCATGAAACGACATGGCCTCGGACTTGTGCAATGCCACCTCGAGACCCAACTGCCGGATCCTCTCCACGACTATCGCAACCCCGCGTGTCATCGCGTCGGCCGCCGCCTGATGCGACCTCCCCTGCGCCAGGACCAGCGTGTCGTCAGCGTAGCAAACCACGCTGACGCCATCAGGGAGGTCGGCCCGCAGCACCCAGTCGTAGCCGATGTCCCACAGGAACGGCCCCACGACCGATCCCTGTGGGACACCGCACGACATCTCTCGCCGGTTCCACTCCCCATCGCGACCGGGGTAGCTGACGGCTCTGTCCGTCAGATACGCCTCGACTATTCGACGGAGGTAGGGCGGCACCCGGTGATACCGGAGTGCCTCCACAATGCAGCTCCAGGGCAGGGTGTTGAACGCGTTGGCGATGTCGAGTGACACCGCCACGACGACCCCACCCTAGGACACCGCGTCCCCCGTCGTGAGGGCTCTCACGCGCATGATGGCGTCCACCGTCGAGCGCCCCTTGCGGAAACCAAACTGGCTGTCCGCAAGATCCGGCCCCGTCCTCACCAGGTGCCCGACGAGGCGGCCCACAATCACTCTCTCAAAGAGCTTGCCGACCTCGTCGAGCAGCACGATGGGCCGGTATGCGGACGGAGAGTCCGCAGGGCGCCCTGGCTTCCGAATGAGGACCAGCTTCCCCGTCTTCCAACGGAGTGGAAACTGGCCTCTCTCCAAACATGCACTTAAGAGCCCCTCCAGTCGAGGCCCGAGAGCCCTCGAGGCCAGGACCCAGGCTTTACCCGGCAAGCCGTCGAGTCCTGGGGCGGTATTTTTGGCCTTCAGCCTTCCTACCGCCGCTCTCAGTTCTACCCCGGTCACTTCAGGGATGTCGTCGTCGTCGTCCGCGTGGTCCGCTTCGGGCACCGCAATTGGCGGAGCCATGGGCGGGGGGGTGTGCTCCCCCCGTGAAGGGAACAGAGCGCTCACCACCTCCTCCACCAGCTGGGGGCGGAGACTCTGCGTCAGCGGGGGGGCCCAGGTGCGGAGTTTATTCCGCACCATTTTGTAAGGGCGCCCCCACGGATCTCTGTTCAGAGTCTCCAGCATCTCCTCGCGGGCCATGTCCTTGGCCCGCTGGACAGCCTCTTGGAGGGCGGTCTTCGCTGCTCTGTACCCCTCGTACAGCTCCGCCTCCGTGGCTTCCGCATCCGGAGGACGAATGCGGAGCCTGCGGTGCCTGGTGTACCGGTGTCGCGCGTCGACGCACGCCTTGCGTAGCGCCTCCAGCTCCTGCGACCACCAGTACACCTGACGTCGGGCGCGTCCTGGCCGGACTCGGGGCATTGCCACGTCGCAGATCTCGGACATGGCCTCCCGGAACCACTCCGCCTCCTCGTCGATATCGGCAGGCCTGTCCGGTGATGACACCCAGGCCTGCACGATCGAGGCTTCCAGGAGGAGCTCCCGGTCCAGCTGCTTCAGCGCCCACCGCGGACCACTCGGGGCTTGTTGGACCAGCGCGCTAGAGGTCTGGGCGGAGACGTCGAACCGGATATACCGGTGATCGGAGTAGGTCTCCACCTCCTCCATGACGCGCCAGTCAATGCCGTAGTAGCTTTACTTCGAATTTTTCAGAAACCCTTTCACTCCATCTTGCAAAAAAAAAAAAAAATTTCTTTCTTATTTGCAAAATAGTTGGGCAAACGTCATCTAAAACTATTCCAAATTTCAAGTTGATAGCATTAGTAGTTCTTGAGATATCCAGCTGTGACAGACAGACAGACAGAGTCTCACCATAAGAGTTCCATTTCACCATTTTGGTACGGAACCCTAATAAGACTTGTTCGGATTCCCTGCCACTCAAATCTTCTTACGTTATAAATGAACATCCACTAACTTGAAACTTATACCCTGTGTGAGCACTCATTAGGAGCTGTGTTACTTAAGCCCGAATATAATTTTACCGAAGCACTTCTGCGACAGAATATTTTAACTTTAAAACAATGTTTGTTTTCTTAATTTCACATAACTGTCTGACTGCCGAGTTTGTAATTAAAATTTAGCGTGACAACTTTAGCGGATTTTGCTCGCACATTCTCAAAATTAAATTTTGCTGACGTAAGTATAAGAAATTCTTTGCGTATTTTATTATTTAACATTAAAGGTAAACGTGGCTTAAAGTTAAGTTATGATTAGCCACTGTTTAGCAATACAAACTCTAAGTAACGTTTATAAATGAAAGGGATTATGGACAGGATACGTAAACACGTATGTTATACCTCCTACTATTCTACTAATATTATAAACGCGAAAGTTTGTGAGGTTGGATGGTTTGTTACTCTTTCACGCAAAAACTACTGAACGGATTTGGATGAAATTTGGTGCATAGATAGTTTATATCCTATCCTACTTCTACTAATATTAAAAATGCGAAAGTTTGTGAGTGTTTCATGAAAATCCGTTGCGTAGACTGCTTCGTTGGTCTAGTGGTCGCAAGTGCTACTGCTGACCATGAGGTCCTGGGTTCGACTTCTGGGTCGGATAAAATATTATTGGGTTTTTCTGGACTTTCCTAGTAGTAGCCCGGATTTGCCCCCTATTACGTGGGACTTAAACAACTGACGACATGTAAACGTACTATAATGAGGAGGGGTCCGTGGCTAAGTAATAACAGCCGCACGGGTTAAGCTACGCTTGCCGCGGTTGGTCTGTGGATGGGTGACCATCCTTACATACCGAGACCCCTCCGTGCCTCGGAAAGCACGTTATGCCGTTGGTCACGGCTGTCTTTCGTGGATTTTTGACAGTCGTTACGAGTAGTCAGAAGCCCGAAAGTCTCATAGCCAGTCTTACCAAGGGGTATCGTATTACCCAGTAAGTAACTGGGTTGTGGAGTTCAGATTGGCAGTCGCTCTATGTAAAATACTGGTATTCAGCAGCATCCGATTAGACTGGAAGTCGACCCCAACATTGGGAAAAGGCTAGGCTGATGATGATATAATGTACAGACGCCAGCACATCAACCTACCCGAAACGGTCAAATTTTCCCAATCAACTTTGAACCTTATACTTTTTTTTTTTAATTATTCATTTATTTTCAGATAAAACATGCATAAAATTTTTAGTAACACAGAAATACATATGAGAAACTAATGTGTAACTTTAGCAACAAAGTTGAAAATCTATTAAAGAAATTTGACAGATTGTAGTAGCTTGATGTGCTGGCGTCTGTACTATAATATATGTACCTACTACACCTCTACCTAAACCTTGGGGATTACATGCGTTATGTTTCCCAAGAATTATGAATTTATTCCGGACTGATCCCCTGAACCGGATCCCCTTGCTCCTTTTGACAGGTGAGTACAGTCAAGAGAAAAACAGTTGACATACGTAGTATAAAATCTGCAAACAAAAGCTAGCGCCAACAAATCTATATATATAAAAGAAGAAACTGACTGACTGAATGAATGAATGACTGACTGACTGACTGACTGACATATCAACGCACAGCCGAAACTACTGGGTCTACGAATGTGAAATTTTGCACACGGCTTCCTTTTATAATGTAGGGGAGCACTAAGAAGGGGTTTTTGGAAATTCAACCTTTAAGGGGGTGAAAAGGGGGGATTTCGTTTGTATGAAAAATCTTATTCCTTGAGTTAATAAACTTGAAACTTGGCACAAATACTTATCTAAGTAAATTATTAAGTTTGGCATTTTTTGTTTTTCTTAACTACCCCCTAAAAAGGGATTGGGGGGTGTCAAAGTTTGTATGGAAGAATTTTAACGGGCTGTCCGAATATCTCGAAACTCAGTATTTATACTTAAGACCAAAAATAGAGAAAAACGTGTATCATGGTTTTCCAAAAATGTACCCTTAACGGGGTAAAAAGGGGTAGTTAATTTTACAGGGGAGGATTTTACTGCGTGGCTTGATTAACTCGAAAATTGGTACAAATAATCTTTGAGTCAAGTAATGAGCACATCCCAAAGGATTTTTCGAAATTCCACCCCTGTGGGGGTGAAAAGCGGGGATACAGTTTATATGAAAAATCTTATTCATTTGGTTAATAAACTTAAAACTTGGCACGAATACTTAGATTGGCACTTTTTGTTTTTCTAAACTACCCCCTAGAAGGGGATTGGGGGGTGTTAAAATTTGTATGGAAAAATTTTAACGCGCGGTCCGATTAACTCGAAACTCGGTATTTATACTTAAGACTAAAAATAAAGAATAACATGTATCAGGGTTTTTCGAAAATCTACCCCTAACGGGGTGAAAAGGTGTAGTTAATTTTACAGCGGAGGATTTTACTGCGTGGCTTGATTAAGTCGAAAATTGGTATCAATAAATCTTCGAGTCAAGTAATAAACACATCCTTAACGATTTTTCGAAATTCCGCCCTTTGTGTGGGGGCGGGGAAGCGAGGATACAGTTTATATGAAAATCTTATTCATTTGGTTAATGAATTTAAAACTAAAGGGAGATTGGGGGTGTTTAAATTTTGTATGGAAGAATTTTAAGGAGCGCGTCCAGAGTCCAAAATAAATAATAAGGCATTTCAAAGTTTTTAGAAAATCTACCCCTAACGGGGTGAAGAGGGATAATTAATTTCATAGGGGAGTAGATTTGATTGAAAAATTGGTATAAATAATCTTTAAGTCAAACTATAATAACATCCCAGCACATCCCAGACGATTTTTCAAAACCCTTTAGGGATAAAAAGAGGGGATACAGTTTATACGAAAAATCTTATTCATTTGGTTAATAAACTTGAAACTTGGCAATATTTGGCTCAGTATATAATAAATAATGTCACTTTTAGTTTAAAAACATACCCTCACAGAGGATTTAGAGGGTGACAAAGTTAATAAGTTAGAAAAATATGTAACCCGCTGTCGGATTAACTCTAAACTCGGTAAAAAAGTAGGTATGTGTTTTAGGGTTTTTCAAAACTCGACTCCTACCAAGGTGGAAAAGGGTAATAAAGTTTAAGGGGTGGATTGCTGGGAAATATAGTAGGAAATGCTGTATCCACTAGTAGGAATAGCGCCTCCAGTGTTTCGCAGAGCACTGGCTTCAGCGAAAGAGCCAAAATGGTCTCCGACACACGACCCTTTGCACGACAACATCCTTGTGCCTGTGCCACAAAGGCTGAAAAGCCGAAACAGTTTTTTAAAGTGTGTCGTCCCACTCACTGGTGAACCATCACAAGAAAGACTGAAGCTGTGGCGAGACAGTCCTTCCTTACCCAAACCCAAAATTTTTAGAGGAAAGTACGAAATACACGCGGACGAAGTCGCGGGCAAAGTGCTAGTTAATACCATAAAAGATCTGCTACTTCTATAACCATATCCGTCCCGGAAGATATAAATTGGTTTCCATTCCAATCACTTTAGTATGTCTTGTCCGCAAGAAGGTACAATTTGTATCGTAAGTTTCAGCACGAAATTCGAACTGATATGTAGATCATCAGTCATCATCATCTGCCTAGCCTTTTCCGAACTATTTTGGAGCAGGCCGTATGTATAATTATATACCCAGTAACTGGGTATACCTGGTTGTCAGATTTTCGGGCTTCTGATGACCCGAAACGAATGTCGAAGATCTGAATGACAGCCGGGACTAACGGCTAATATATTTTCCGATGCACGGGAGGGTCTTGGTATGTAAAGATGGTCACCCATCCACGAAACAACCGCCAGGGTTGCACTGTTATTACTTAGCCATAAGTCCCATCTGATCTATAGTTTTAGAATTAAACAAAAACATTTCAAGGGGGTTACCATGCACTTCCACTTCCAGCTGGAAAACATTTGAAAAAAGGGTCCTGTGAAGTTTCAAGGGATTTTGGACCATGTGTGGTGCAAAATGATATTAAGTCCTATCAGCTTGACCTGTTCTGTGTATAAACTGCCCTGAAAACGGTAACATCACAGCATAATCAGCCTATAATATTCCCACTGCTGTGATACAGGCCTCCCCTCTGTGAAAGGGAGTAGGCCATAATCCACTACGCGGGCCCCGTGCTCGCACTCTTCGAATTTCTGGTTCTAGGACATGCCGGTTTCTTTACGATGTTTTCCTTCACCGTTTTGAGAGTAGTGGTGGTGAAATAATTTACAAAATGTAAAGTGCATGCTTGATTTCGAACCCACGACCTACGACCAGGCCCGTGCCGGACGGCGCGTACGTGTTCCACGCGCGCCTCAAAGAGATGTCAGCATCGAGGAGGGGCCCCATAGGGCCGAAGCCTGCCGGGTCAGCAGGATTGTCCGAAAGGGTTACCGCTGGCCCGGAACATAAAGGGCTAAGGAAGGAACACGGGTGGGTTTTAGTCAGTAAGAGTCTGACACTCCCTTCCGCTCCACCCAGAGCGGGAGGGGTCATTTGATGATTTCACATCCCCAAAAAAAAAAAAAAAGGGTCTACCTCGAAAATCTAAAGTCCTCGAAAACCTACTAAGCGAGCGAAAGTGATGTAATTACTTTTGAAACGCAAAAGAAGAGTGACGGCTATAATGTGCGTGCGCTGGGAACAAAACGACGCATGTGCCAAAACAAATTTACTCCTTTTTTATTACAAAATAAATGCATTAAATTGAAAACTGCTTTGAGTAAATTTTGATACGATAATTTTCTGTTTTAAAGTAAATTCTATTGAAGAACTATGCGTTACGCCGTAATGTCGAAAAAAGTAAAAAAATAGATATAACTTTGCAATTTATTTGTATCGAGAAAAATTATTTGAATCATGTATTACTTTTACATGATGATAGGCCAAAGAGTCAAAAAACATAATAATATACCAAAATGTTAAATCCCTATTCCACATAATTAACAAGTTACACGGAATAAAAAAAACACATTTATTTCAACATATTTATCATCTTAAAACACAGGCCAAGGTATTATTTGAGTTGTTCGGATGAGGCGTAGTGGCTTTGTAATTATTCACCAAAATAGATTTAGACAACACCTAGGTAATAAAATTGTTGGTCAAAGGTCAATCATCACTGGAACATAACAATTACCTACGGAATTTCTGGAAATGATTGAAACATGAGAATAGACGCAGCTATAAATAAACACGAGCTTTCCCTCCGGCGATCCCTTTCTTGGAAGCCGTGAACAAGCTATTACTCCTTGTTTTCAGTGTGAAAATAAACAAGTTTATTGTTACATGAAATCACCCCTTTTTTACCCGAAGGTTTATGCAGAGGTGTACAATTTTGTTGTTGTTTTGTTGACTGTGAAAACTAGATAATGTTTTCATGATATGGCTCCGTATACGAGGCCATTTTGAATTTCAATTCAGTCATTGGCCTTTCGCTGGCTTCGTGTCTATATTTGAAGACAGTTTTATACTCACAAGCATTGCGTCGGTCAGTGACACAAGCCTAAACTGACTTGGGGGTCTAAAAAGGCCACTTTGGCAGAATCATAAAAGGATAACATTATGAATCATTATAATATGGCGAAGACAGCCCGTGTTTTTCTTTTTTTTTCGCTGCACTACGTAGGTATAATCAAAGAGATTAAGATTGAATGTGGATTGGATTGATTGGTATTTTAGAACAGACAAAAATACCTGAAAAATCGTCCACCAATGGGATTTGAAACGATTAATTTAACATTAACTGTCCATTATAATTCATAATGTTGTCCTTTTATGATTCTGCCAAAGTGGCATTTTTAGGCCCCCTGGTCTCGAGTAAGGAGCCCATGTGTGATATAACATTCTTTTGTTTTTAAGCATAATTTATAGAATGAGAAAGGTTGGTCAAAGATAATTGTAGATGGCGTGACCATAGCTATGTCCCTATGGCCTACAATTTGACATTTCGTTCATTCATTCCGTTTCGTGTTCATTAATGAGTTTGGTTTTATTCCACTACTAGCTGCGCCCCACCGTTTCACCCGCATAAGTTTCGATTCCGTGGGACTATCGAAATAAAAAGTAGCCTGTAAGTTAACCCAGGGTGTCAGCTAACTCCATACAAGATTTTATCAAAGTTGGTCCAGCCGTTCCCCCACACACACACACACACTCACAATCTTTCGCCTTTATAATATTAGTGTGATAGTGTGATCCTTTGTTGTCTGTGATTTCATATTTTAAATCAATATTTCGATATTAGAATAATATGTCAGAATAGAAAACCTTAAATATTGCTTATTTTATTTCCTCGTAATCAATTTCTTCAAAATATTTTTTTGCATAAACCTCGAACTCTGTTTAATTAAATAAATTCTCTTCGAATAGCTTTAAGCCACAATCTTGTAACTTCAGGGTATTTCGGAAAATGGTAAACTCCGATTTCCGAGGATGTCCGAACACAACAACGAAACATTTTCGCAAAAACAAAATAAATCTAACTCACGCCTTGCATTATTAGCTTGTTTTAGGAACTAGCTACGACAGCGCCATTTTGACAACAGTGTCAAAATGGCGCTGTCGTAATGGGGAAGGAACTACCTTCCCCATTATAAAACAGCGCCCTAATTGCGTAACACACTCATCTGCCTAGCCTTTTCCCAACCATGTTGGGGTCGGCTTCCAGTCTAACCGGATGCAGCTAAATACCAGTATTTTACACGGAGTGACTGCCTATCTGACCTCCACAACCCAGTGGGTAATACGATACCCCTTGGTAACCCATGACGAATAAATAATTGAATATAGACTAAAATGAACATATAATTGAAATAAATTAAAATGAAATTAAAATAAATAATTGAATATAGACTAAAATGAAAATAAAATTCTATAATATTAAATTAAATTAAACGACGAAGCATCAGGTAGACTAAAATCAAAATTAAAATATTTCATTTCACATAAACCTACATGGGCACTTATGAAACGTCAGAAGCTAAATGTACGGTTCCAATTGGTCGTTTCCTATGGAGAAGAGCCGGCAAGAAACTCCACGGTTACTCTTCCCCCGACCCTCAGGCCTCACAGATATTTAACATCTGCTTTACCCCTTCGACAGATGAACGTGCAAGTGGCATTCAACATTAGGGTGATAAAACAGTTACGAGGTTAATAGGCTATTTGACAATGTAAAAAATAAGGTCATAATTATTGACACTCGTATAGATTATCGCTTTTTAAATCGATTTGCATTAATTTTACTACAAAACAATGTATTATTTATAAAAAAAAACCCGAAAAAACTTCATCTTTTTAAATCTGGCGCCACGTAATCGAAAACGGTCTGGATTGGCTGAACTTAAGATGGCGTCATGATTTAGTATGAACAGATGACTTTTGTTTAGTATCTCGACCGTTTCAACGTTTGTTTACGTGAATCGTGACGTCACGACGCCATATTGTTAAAGATAGCGTTTTGGCGGCTTATTTAAACAGTACATTTTTATTTACTATTTTTTAAAAGAAATACATTATGCAATTTGAAGTAATAGGTTTTTGTGGGCTCGTTAGACACCGTTAAATAATCTGAGATGTTTATCAGAAACCAGTCAAATAGCCTATTATATATTTGTTGTCAGTTGTGTGTACTGAAAACGAGTGACAAAGAAAACATGGAAGATAAACGAACACAAGTATTTCCAACCCTTTTGGAGTAAATAAGAGTAGAGATAATAGAAATAGATAACAAACATGCCTCTTTTCCAATACAACAACTCTGAGTCGTCAAAAAAGTCGGTTTGTACCTTTGTACTATTCTATCTTTTGAATGGTCCCCTTGGTGTTTGGTGGGTTTTTTGTGGTAAGTAGGTACAAGAAGTAAGTTTTCAGCGTTTTTCTATAAAAGTAGTTTATCAGACACCAAAAAAATCTTAACCCTAGAAGGATTAGCTACGTTGTAAAGACGCCAGCACATCAAGCTTCCCGAAACTGTAAAATTTTTCCATTCAACTTTGAACCTTATACTTTAGCAATAAAGTTGAAAATCTATTAAAGAAATTTGACAGATTGTAGTAGCTTGATGTGCGCCACTGTACAAGCTCATTTTGAAATACTTATGTGGTTTCTGAAACGCCAATCTTTTGGACCGTAAACTAGTATAGTTTGGTGAGGGTCCGACTCGCACTTGGCTGGTTTTTAGGGTTCCGTACCCAAAGGGTAAAAACGGAACCCTATTACTAAGACTTCGCTGTCTGTCCGTCCGTCCGTCCGTCATTCCGTCCGTCTGTCTTTCACTAGGCTGTATCTCAAGAACCGCGGTAGCTAGACAGTTGAAATTCTCACAAATTATGTATTTCTGTTGCCGCTATAACAACAAATACTAAAAACAAAATAAAATAAATATTTAAGGGGGGCTCCCATACAACAAACGCGATTTTTTTGCCCTTTTTTGCTCGATATCATTAATGGCAACAGGTAGGCACTTGAAATATTCACAAAATACTCAGTTGCATTTTTTATTTAATATTAAGGAATAAAATGAAAATAAAATAAATATTTAAGGGGGCTCCCATACAACAAACGTGTTTTTTTCGGCGTTTTTGCCTTGTGGTACGAACCCTTCGTGTGCGAGTCCGACTCGCACTTGGCCGGTTTTTATTACTAATGAAGATTTGACAATTACTTTGTAACGTTTAGATATTTATTATTATGGTTTGACATACTTTTACTCCGTTTGACACTTTATTTTATTTTTTATTTAAATTTTTATGATTGACATTTTTATTTTATTGTATTAAGTTTTCAATTAAGTATGTTAAACTGAAACTGTATGTACACTATTTGCATGCCCATTGGACGGTAAAATGTGGAGAACTTATACATATGAAACATCTGTGTTTCTTTTTTACCCATGTTTGCAAAGAAATAAAATGATTTGATTTGATTTGAGATGGAGCGACTCTTGGACATCGGACATCGTAAGGACAACATGTGCCTCCTGAGCACATGTTGTCAAGTTGCACAAGTAATTCGAACCCACAACCTACACAACTCGTAAGTCGCGGTCATTACCACTTGGCCAACACTGCTTCCAAGGTAGGTAGTACGTGTGACCAGCCCTAAATCTTTATAAAAACTGTCACCATTTTTCCCTCGAAATCTTGTAACATAAACCCCTGAAAAAGCAACAGCAAGCGTTGAAAAGGCTCCAGTTGATCCCGTCCCTAAATGTACTCCCTATACATGGGAACCTTTTCCTGCTTTTCACGAGGGTAGTACGTCCGAAAAAGGGGCTTATTTGTAAGTCCGTCAAACGGAATCTCGGTAATTCTGATTTAATTTGGTTGTTTTGGGTGTCTTAATTAATTTAATTAGGTGAGCAATGTGGTGGCTCAGTTGTAACTGCTGTGACAAATGAGTTGTAGATCAAAGGTCACCTTCTGGGTTTATGGGCATTACTTTGTGTAAATTATTTCATTAACACTGCTCTCAAAACGGTGAAGGAAGACATCGTGAGGAAATCCGCATGTCCTAGAACAAAAATTCGAAGACATGTGACATCCGCCAACCCGCACTGTGCCCGCATGGTGGATTATGGCCCACTCCCCTTCACAGAGAGGAGGCCAGTATCCCAGCAGTAGGAAACTTGGCTGTTTATGTACTGAAAACATCATGAACGAAAACGTCTGTTGAAAAATAGTAGATTGTTATATAAGGGTGGAAAGGAATCAATTCCCATACGAGGCATTTAGACGCCCGAGCGCAGCGAGGGCGGCTATAGTCCGAGTGGGAATTGATGACTTTCACACGTGTTAAACCCTCTACTTTTCATTTCGAATATAAGGAAAGTAAAAAATAGCAGTTTTTCTAAAATATTAATTGATAATAATAACATGAATAGTAGATACCTAGTCTTTTTTAAATTTGAAATATGGAACACACCGCGTCACTTTTTTAGTGCTGACCGTCCCGACAACTTTCTATTTAGATTCAAAACTTGCATTCAGCCTAATCGATACTCGCAATAAAAAAAAAATTTAGAAACTGAATAAAAAACTCTTTTAACTAACAAAATGTATTGAAATGTAAAGTGTTTGCTGAATACCCAATTTATAGAATTAATTTATCATCATTCTCAAATAAACTTTTGCTAAGCCTACCTAAAAAATGTTTGTTGGGAATTGTGTAGCATACTATTAGAAAGTATCAAAAATAAAATCCACAATAAATAATTGTCCAATAAATTATAATAATTTTAAACAGCGAGCGCTTTCCGAATATGAATTCAAATATAGAAACATTTCGGCGCGAAATTCAATAAATGCTGCTAGTGACATGATAATTATTAATGCATGTATTTATTGCTTAAAATAATTTTATTTAATTTTCAAGTATCGATTACATTCCTCATATTAATTAATCGTCAGTGGAAATTTAAAAAAAATTGTTGGAATAATCACTTTCGCACATCATTGCAATAAAAAAAAAACAATAATGGTCGACGATTTTGAACACAAATTGAATAGGTAGTGGTAATTTGAATATTACTTTAAAACCTGGGCATTTTCGTGTTGTTTATAATATTTTCAATAATATTTGTCACATTTTAAATCTTATCTAAGTACATCTGTGTGTGAAATTTGTGAAAAGAAAACACGCACGATTGGCGCGAAACTTCGACATTACATATAAAAAACCTTCATTACCACTACTTATTTACCTTAAACTATGGATAAATTCGTCGAATAATTAAATGATGTATATGCACAGCCCTCTATGGTGAAGTCAGGATGTTCGAAATCCCCAATTTTTATGTTTTTTAGCCTCGACCACAACTGACATCAAAATTATTATCGTACCTTTAAGAATGTTGAATTTATTCAAGGTAAATTATTAACTAAACTTGTGCGCTAAATATGAAAGATTTAATGGCGTTAACATATGAGCTTTTTATCCAACTCTCCTAATTAACCCACATTTATAAGATTTCATGGGTAGCCTAATAAATATTTACATAATCAATTAAGGGTGTCTGACTGAGTTGACTACCTAACCAAATTTAGTTCCATTTTTAAAATTCATTCCCGCTTTAGGGAGGGAAGCAATTACTATGAGTCTTTCCCGCCCTATGGTGGGAAGCAGCGTCTTCCACCCGCTATTCGGATCAAACAAACACTACTTTCCGAGCATGAGAGATGAAAAAGAATATATAGGTACCTACGGTCGAATTGAGAAACCTCCTCCTTTTTTGAAGTCGGTTAAAAAGTGACAAGTTTCATTGCCCGCTATAATGCTGGAATGGAATGTGTTTGAAAATTGCATAAAAATCTTTTCGTTACGTGGGTATACTTTTTGGAGTGACAGTTATTTTTACAAATAAGTCATCTAGGTAGTTAGGTAGGTACCTAGGTACTCTTATTTTATAATTGAGTCATCTAGGTGGTTACCTAGGTACTCTTCTTTTATAATTGAGTAATCTAGGTAGTTAGGTACCGGAGGTCTGGGTGCCTTTTGAAGGTTTCCCCCCGACAACAAAAAAAAAAAAAAAGGTACCTGGGTACTCTTCTTTTAAATTCATTCTATGTTAGTACCAAATATCGTTAAAAACGGAAGTAATGTATGTACCTACTTCTATGTACGTACTTCAAGTCAAGAATGAAAGAAAAAAGTTTATTTGGTCACAGTTTGTGAAACACAAGATACAAAATTAACAAAATAATAAAGTTACAAACAACAATAGTGTGTGCCTCACGGTTGCGCCTAAAAGGTTCATTTCAGCATTAAATTATTGATATTACTTACATAAGTAAGTAATACTCATCAGCCTATAATGTTTCTACTGCTGGGACCCAGGCCTTCTCTTGGTGGCAGGGCCAGGGATAGTGGGCCGTAATCCACTACGCGGGCCCAGTGCGGGTGGGCCATAAGGACCGTATGTGCAATCTTAAAGCACACATACACACACACTTAGTACCTACACTAAGTTGCAGACAACAAAAAAATTACAAAAATGCTTTTCCCATTTCTACCTATTTCCTAAGCAACGAAGTTACGTCCCCGTACATTTCCTTCACAAAAATTGCGTTTCCAACAAGACCGAGACAATTGAACGTTTTGAATCAAAGTGCATCCGCAGAATTCTCTAGAAACAATTCTTTCAAGCGCCCGGAATTCTTTGATTCTCATATTTGAATATGGAAAGCGGAATGCGAAATTCAAATTCGTTTCGAACGAATTTCAACGTTCGTTCGATTTTTGTAAAGAGATTTTATATGTATGGTGGATGTTTCGGGAATTATTATTGGAGTAATAAAATGTGTGGTTCTAGTCAATAGATTTTATCCGTCAAAATCTTGAAGTTTCGGGAAATGGGACAACAATATTATTATTTATTACGTTTTAGCCATTTCTGGAGACCTTTTTGGAAGCATTGGAAGGCGTACGAGGTCTTAATTTTTTTAAGCTTCACTTTAGTAAGGTTAGTAATTTTTGAAGTGAAAACTTCTTTACGCGCGTTGGACATTTTTGAGATGAGTAAAAACCATTGAACTCGCGACACTTTTCGGATGTGTTCGGCTGTCCTCGGGATGTAAATAGGTACTCGGTTTTAAATCCTTTAAGTCAGCGAGTGATGGCAAAGTATTCTGTTTGTGTATTGTTTTCACTTCTGTCGGCACTCCCGGAGTGCCACTTTTTATCTGTGTTAACTGTCGTTTTAATTCGTTTTTGAGTAGATCACAAAAACAGTTGGACCTTTTTTCAATGTTTACCTACCCAGTAGTGTAGGTAGGCATTGCCATTGACCATGAAATGAATACTCACCTACTTTATGATGGGCAATTGATACTGGCAGAATAGTCGACATCTGCTCAGTTGGCAAAAAGGAAAACAATAGGTTTATTATTGACATTTCTACTTTCAAACATTACTGTCAGTTAAGTATGCTTCCAGTATAAGTAGGATGTCACATATTTTTGCAATATGAGCGACACTGATTGCGTCAAAGAAGAAAGAAAACTCGGAATATTCCAGTCAGGTGTATGCTGCCAAAATTATGTCAATATTTTTGAAATAGGAGCGGTGCTGAATTGCCCAATGTAGATAACATTGGGCAAATCAGCACCGCTCCTATGAAATAGTACTTGGCGAACTAACACGAAAATTGTTTCCAACTTAATTAAGTCAATGTTTCGAACAGTTTCAATTTCGTGTGTTTATTAGTTGAAAAGGGGGTATAAAGAATGGGGGCGCGATTCGTCAAAATGATTTTTAACCATCAACATGCAAAATTTTTGAAGAAACAAAATAATGAACATTAGACAGTTAATACATTTTTTTTTTATTTATAAGTGATTGATTCTTCGAGATAAGTCATCACAAAGTACCTACAGTGATATTTTAAATGTGACAATAAATTGTTTTTGTTTAGCTTATACTCTTTCACTGCTGGGAACCGACCTCCCCCAAGTTATATTATTTTGATTTTAATATTATACATATTGATAACAATATTATAAATGTTTTAACAAAGCAATAATATGTAATTTAAAATGGTAAATTTCTGAAGGCTATTAATTTTAAGTAAGTCCAAAAACATTTAAGACCCGAAGGGAATATTGCCTGTATATCCCGAAGCCCGAAGGGGTACATACGCAATTACGCAGAGATTATTACTACACCCACATTTCACCAGTTTTAAAGTGTATAAGGCTGCCTTTCCACCAGAGACGAGCGAAGATGCGTAGCGAGGGATGTGTGTGAAACTAACCAATACCAACGCTAACTTAGTTCAAGCTATAAAAATGAAGCGATGTTATTGGTTGGTTTCACACACATCCCTCGCTATGCACCCTCGCTCATCCCTGGTGGAAAGGCAGCCTAATACATTTTAAAACTGGCGAAATGTGGGTGTAGTAGTAATCATTGATATACATACACTAGATTAGCAATTACCGCGCCAAGGCGTTGCCACTGGGATCAAGGCCACAGCCTCAATCGTAGCTAATGTCAGTTCAGTGCTCTGTGTGACGCCAACCGAAGTTAGCCGAGTTAAAATTACCGCCAAAATGGGAAAATGCGTAGTGAAAGAGTGCGATTCGAGGTCACAAAAACAATAAATTAACCGGAATTACTTTCCACGCGTAAGTTTATTGTTTCTGTGTTTATATCAACGTAAAAACGCAATAAAAATAAATAAAATGTATAATTTTGTAAATTAGGTTCAATGTTGCTACTAAAAACTTAGTTTTAGTTTCCCACATTATGTGGGAGTTTTGAATTTATAGAGAATGTGATTTAAAATATTTTATAAAACTAAATGTGTGACAATGTGTAACAAAAAAATAACATTGTAACATAAAAATAATTGTTTTTAAATATTACATAATTCAAAAATAACGTTCATAACGTTTAATGTTTTTTTTTTTTTGCGTTTTTTATGGCTTAAAAAGTTAGGTAAAATTTCACATGGCTAGGCAACACCCTCCCGCCATTGCATGTTTATATTGCGGTCTTTGTCTAATCTAAGCGACGGTATTATTCTTGCGACTTGTGTAAGTGAGACAGATATATGTTTACTTTTAAATATGCAGTGGTTTCAAAGCTACGTCGTCGCGTTTAAATAGTGGTTACATTTTTTGACACATTTTAATGAGGTTTGCTTCTCTAGTTATTTAGCTCAATGGTAGTAATCATCTCTGCTTAAAAAAGAACAACTGTCAAGAATTATGTGCATTATCGAATGCAGCAGCAACAATGACTCCCCGTCGTCGTCGGAATCCATTTTTGAAATGAAGTGCGCCACGCTGATCTAAAGTTTAGAGCAGCGCGGCTGTTCTTATAATGTGAAGGTATCTGCTTCTGCTGCGCTATTATCGCGTTGCTAACGTGTAAAAGCGGCCTTAGGCTAAGAGCCCACCACGAAATATAATCGTTGCGGAAAATTATCGCCAATCCGTGAATAATACCAAAAAAAAAAGAAAAAGAGAAAGAGAAGAAAGAGTATTCTATCCTTTTTTATTCTATTCTAATACCAATATACTACAGTCCGCGCACTGCGTTAAATAAATCGTTTGAAAAATTATAAGCGTTCGCGATTTTATTTCGCATGAGCATACCTTATACATGCGATTAAAGAAATCGCATCGCAGTGCGCGCTTAGCCTTAGTAATACAAAATAGGATATAACATTTACCCGTGTTTGCTAATACAAACTAACGAAAGCAGTGTGTGGAACATTTGGTTACATTGAAAGATTTGTTAAAGTATCAGGTACTCAATATAATAGCAATGAATGCCATAACATTCGAGAGTTTAAAGAAAAGTGACATTTAGTGACGAATTCTGGAAAATTTTCAAAAATACATAAAAATTTAGTTTTCTCGAAACCCATTACTTTTTGCCTAGGCTGTATGGGGGTACATAATTACTGCAAATGGGTCACACTATTACATCCTGGAAGGAATACGTCAAATTACAAGTCACCCAGTATTTATTTCTTTCATCTTCTACAAATAAATATCTCAATGAAATTTGCGCGATATTTTCAGGTTCATTCATAACTTTTATCTTCACAAAATTTTACCGCGTCTCAGCATCTTAAGTGTGAAATCTATTGGTCAAATTATTTTTCAAACACGCCTTGAAGCGTTGGCAAGCACTTGTAAACTTTGAAGCAAACCACTCGAGGGAAGGTTAAAAATATATTTCACAAGATGGAAACAAGGCACTACGTTGTCTGGATTCTGATAAGAGCATTATTGACGGCACGGTTGGGCGCAGTAGTTAAGCGATTGACTGCTGCGCTGCGTGTCGCGGGTTCGATTCCTGCACGGTAACAAATATTTGTATGACCTATAAGTAGTTGTTCCGGGTCTGGCTGTTTGTGTACGTGAATTTAAATGTTTGTAAACGCACCCATAATACAGGAGAAATTCCTAGTGTGGGGCAACGTTTAAAAAAAAAAAAAAGAATTATTTTTGACGCAGTTACTGAAAACAGCGTTGGACGACCTCCACACAAGGTGGACCGATGACCTTGTGAAGGCCGCAGAAATCCGCTGGATGCAAGAAGCACAGATCCGGTCAAAGTAGTGATGCTTTGGGGAGTACTATATCCAGTAGTGGACGTCTGTCTTCCAGCAGAAATGACGAGACAATGACTGAAAACAAATGAATGTGACTTTCTCAAAATCGTCAAGACCAATTCTTATAAGTACTTCAAAAAAGTTCAAATTCGAAGCGCAATTTCATCTCAGCGACCAGCTCAGCGATGTTAAAAATTATAGTTAGTTATATTTTTTTGGCTAGTGTTTGAACGACTACCAGAAAAGTACCTATTTTACTACCAAAAAATTCGAAATACCTACCAGAATGGATAAATGCTCACCAAATTGTGTTTCATAAATTATTGTAGAAATGAGCCTATTTTTCTTTTTATTCAAGCCAGACCACATCCTATGTCGCCGGAGCCCCTGTTTCTGTGTAAAGGGTTTAAAGTAACCTAACCAAACCTAACCTCGGGGTGCCCTTCGCTCGCTCTTACATCCTACGTCGCCGATATTTTTCATTTTGGGTATTAATGTTACTATTTCAGGGAATCAAGATTTGGTGAGCATTTATCAATTTCGGTAGGTTCAAAAATTATTTGGTGAGCATTTAAATTGTACCTTTTTTTATAGATTTCCTCCGATTTGATACGACTGTTCTTAAAAAAAACTGGAATTTCCCATGGCGCTGGACCTTCATCATAATCTGTCTAGCCTTTCCCAACTATGTTGGGGTCGGCTTCCGGTCTAACCGGATGCAGCTGAATACCAGTATTTTACATGGAACGACTGCCCATCTGACCTCCACAATCCAGTTACTGAGTAATACGATAGATACCCCTTGGTATGACTGATTGTCAGACTTTCAGGCTTCTGACTACCCGTACCGACTGTCAAAGATCCACGAATGACAGCCGGGACCAACGGCTTAACATCATGCTTTCCTTTTCTGAGGTTTTTATCTGACTATTCTGAGAAGAAAGGCCGAAACAAACTCAGAGGTCACAGTCTCTTTTAAAGGCCAGACAAAATCTTGGTCAGATCGTGTGAAGACCATGTAGATTGGAGTCTGAAATGGTCTTTTGAGGAAAGAACCACACAGTTTAAGCGCACCTGTCTGTGTTGACTTTACTTACGACAATTTGTCACCGTCCGCATCCCTTATGATTAAGTACCTACATTTTAACAAAATTGAGTTGCGCTGTACCTAATCTGCCTTAATTAGTTTAACCCTTTCGCCGTCCCATGAGATGGGTATAATTAATCTCCTGTGACGTAGTGACGTAAACATTGCAGACAAATTAATCTATATTTTGATAAATATTTCACTCTGTCTGATCGTGGCCCCTTGGGTCGGCAAAAATATAAATATGCGACGAAGTTTTTTTTTGGGAATATGTTCAACTGATCCTTTTAAAACTTATTGACCTTCTTATGATGGACGCTTTTTTTAAATTAATGAACCTGTAGCGGTATCTACAACGCCACATGCGAACAACGCGTCATACTGACGTCACACAAAATCCTGCATCGCGCAAGCAGAGTTTACCGCGCAACTAGCAGATACAACGGCCCGACATGAATCATCGGGCAGTTGCCCGCCAGATACAGTACCCGTCTGGTCGGAGGATCCTCCCTTTTCTATAGAGTATGAGTGAACTTTCTGGCCTTTAAACACAGATGGTCGCAGTAACTAAGCTGTACTCCATTTTCCAGTCCTTTCCTTTTTTACAGTCCGTGCAACCGATTTTGACGTCTATACCATAGGCATAAGGATAGTATTAAAAGCAAAAAAGTGGTTACAATACCAACTGTTTACTGCAGCTGCCAATGTCATGCCATCCCGACAGATGTGGTCCTGTCTATGAATACTCAATTCGAACTGGAATGAATAATAAAAAAATAATTATTTGATGCCCCAAATAATCAACGATTGCCCTTGCGATTTATTTATCAACATTTCAAATGCAATCGCAATAGAATTAAAAATCGGACTAACTGTAAAAAAGGTTTATTTAAAATTAAATGTCTTATCTTATTTCAAATGAAATATAGACCACTCCGACCAACGGGGTTAGGTTAGGTTGGATCTGTGACCAACCGCGCGTGAGCCGTGGGAGTGAAACGAGCAGTGCCGCAGCTGCAACCGCGTGCGTTCAGAAATTAAATAATACGGAGGTAATAACGTCACGTGCTAACCGCACTGATGACTGAGCAGCGAGACACAGATAATGATAATAGCCGTATTGTTTTTTTCAGCAAATTTTTAGTTATTGAACTTTGTCACATTATTTAATTCTGAGGCGGTACGAAGTTTGCCGCGGTCAGCTAGTGATTATAAAAAAACCGTCATAGGTGTATGACAAGTGTATGATCAGTAAACGTCAATCAATCTGCATAGTCACGACTATGTTGGAGTTGGCTTCCAGTCTAACCGTTACGACTGCGACTGCAACTGCTCACAGTTGCTCCACCATTTGTAATCCTGTTGTGAACCAGTTGTATAAAACGGTTACAAAAATGTACGGTTCACAATCAGTCGGTCGACATAGAAATATTATGTAAGCTGTTTTACTTACGCAACGTTAACTCTGCCCAAATAACCTTAAATTTTCTCGGAACAATAAAACTTTGGTAAAACATCAAACAATTTATGAGTACCTTGGTATAATTTCCAACTTTTACAAGTTGCAAAGTAGCTACTTTGAAACATGTATTGTATTTGGGTACAGTTAAAGTTGCGTAAGTAAAACAGTGGAGCTTTCATAATATTGCCATTTCGACCGAAATGACACGATAATATTCCCCTAACTGTAAAAGTTTCAATTCTTTGGTGTACCTGGAAAATAAAAAATATTATGTTGTCATAAATAAAAACTTTGAAAACTTACCTAGTTTCCTTGAGAATGGGTCACAAAGGAATACTTGATCAGAGATAAAATGTCATTGAACAAAGTTTCTTGAAAACAAAGGAGGTTCTACTTACCTAATTTAAGACAAGACGGCCTTTTGGGCATAACGCTTAGCCAAAGTACGTGCTAAGTAACATTTACAGTAATGCTTTTCTGTAAAAATCTCACCGTGAAAACTTAGGTGATGCGAGTTTGTTTTTGCTAGGAATTGACACTATTGACAGCTCACTCCACGCTCACTTCACCTTAGTTTTCACGGTGAGATTTTTACAGAATAGCACTGCAGATCTCAGTCTTAGCCCATAATCGAGTACTTTCCTTTTTAACCAACTTCAAAAAAGGAGGAGGTTCTCAATTCGACGGTATGTTTTTTTTTTTTTTTTGTGTGTGTTTTTACGCGATTACTCCGCCAATTGTGACCGATTTTCAAAATTCTTTTTTTGTTCGAAAGGAGATACTTCTGAAGTGGTCCCATTATCATCAAGTTGAAATCTGATGAGAGGATCCCATGGAAATCGAGGGAAACCCTCAAATTTTATAGGCAAACCTATAGCGATTTAAGTATTTTTTAAAGTAACTTAAGCATTTGCTCTCGGAAATTGTCATTTGGTAAAGTGAAGCTGATGATGAAGGCCACAGATGGAAATCGGAATTACTCAATGACAAATATTTCACGGGTTGCAATTCGATTACTTTAATATGGTTGCTAAGCAATTTATGCTCGTCACAATGCGTATGATGAGTGGTTATTAACGTCCCAGCATCGGGAAAAGCAATATTTTGTAACATGTGATGAGCAGCTGACATTAGGCTATTGTAGCTCAGATAAATTACAAACTGACCCACTAAAAAGTGAAAAATAAAAACTTTTTACAAAAAACAACCGACTTCCAAAAAAAAACACTACAAATTGAAAAATAACTTTAATTTCGGAAGTCGGTGTCAAAAAACGAAAATGCGGAACCAACGACACCGACTTCCGAAATTAAAGTTATTTTTCAATTTGTAGTGTTTTTAATCGACGAAAAAGTGTTGATTCTCAAGTAGTATTTAAAGCATAATCACTATAATTAGCCTATAATGTTCCTACTGCTGGGACACAGGCCTCCCCTCGGTGAGAGGGAGTCCGGGTTGGTAGATGTCCGGGTTGGCAGATGGTTCTAGGACATGCCGGTTTCCTCACGATGTTTTCCTTCACCGTTTTGTGTGCAGTGGTGGTGATTTTTGGACGTCCTTGGTTTGAACAAACCAATGACGTCCAACTCGCTGTAAGTCGCCGCCGTTTCCACCTGGGACCCCACTTGACTGGTCTACAAGTCGACGTGTAATATTTTACTATATCCATTTTCCTGACCTAATAAGACTGTAACATTACTTACGTGGTTACGCGCATAGACACGAAAGATGGTGGCATGTGTACTGACATGCCGCCATCTTTCTTTTACTGACAGCCAATGACAAACTTGTTGATGGATCGGGAAAAAACTGTTACTTAAAGGAGAAAGTATTTTTTCCGACATAAGATATACCTACCTAAAGAAAAACTTTCGTGAGCCACATTTAGCGATTTTATGTCTTAAGAATTCGATCAGGTTAAGCTACGCTTGCCGCGGTTGGTCTATGGATGGGTGACCGGAAATCGATTTTTGTGAATCAAAAATCGATTCTTCGATTAATCGATCTCAGGTCCGCGCTGCATCCCTAGTTCAAACCACGCCATTGTGCCATAGAGAATACGACTTGACTTGGTTTCGAAATAAGGAATCGGTAAGTGGCCATAGTGAATTAGGGCCCATCGGGGCCTGGTGTGATCATGTGTGTATTCTTTTGAGTAAAACATTAATCTGGCAATTCTTAAGACATCATCTGCCTAGCCTTTTCCCAACTATTTTGGGGTCGGCTTCCAGTCTAACCGGATGCAGATAGAGAGAATACCAGTATTTTAAATGGAGCGACTGCCTATCTGACCTCCACAACCCAGTTACTGGGTAATACGATACCCTTTGGTGAGACTGGTTGTCAGACATTCGGACTTCTGACTACCCGTAACGACTGTCAAAGATCCACGAATGACAGCCGGGACCAACGGCTTAACGTGCTTATCGAGGCACGGAGGTATGTAAATATGGTCACCCATCCACAGACCAACCGCGGCAAGCGTAGCTTAACCTGATTGATCGACCTGTGCGGCTGTTATGATTTAGCTACGGGCCCCTCTACATAGGAACACACATTGACTGCATATCTACAGAAATAAATCACAGAATCGATCTTCATTAACCCCTTTACAGATAACGCCATCTACGCAGACGCGCCCCACTCTTTTTCCTAATGCTTACAGCACTAGTGTGCAACATTCCGCTAGTGTTTTACTTTTGTCGATACACGCTAATTATTATTAGTGGGTAATTAGTATGTATCGAAAAAACTAAAACGCTAGTGGAATTAACTAGCGATAACCACTAACGATTAGGAAGAATAGTGGGGCGCGCTTTCGTGGATGGCACTATCTGTATTCATAAACTTTGCTTAAATTTAAGAAGTTATTAGTGACTGTTTAACCATACATTCTTGACGTTTAAAAGTCATTTAAATCATCGTTTATAAATAAACCCCTAGGTATGAAAGTAATTTTCTTTAAACGTAATTATTCTATATACATATTAAAAGTACAAAAGTACCAAAAAAGCTTTGTTAATTTAGTGAATACGAGAGATTAGGGAGACATCTCCAATGATTTCTCCCGGGATCGTGATATTCTAATCGTATTTAATTAAATTAGGGCCACCGTCTATTTTGTTACGTTCAAGAAAAAAATGGAGTACTTATTTTATTTATTTATTTTGTTACGTTCAAAAAAAAAAAGAGTATTTTATTTATTTATTATCAAAATCTCCCTACCACTATCGTTACAGGAGTATACCCAAGTAATGCGATAGCGTGGTCTGGTGGTCGTGGTCTGGTGAACCATGGTAATTAAACTTCTAAGAAAAAGATATAATAAAATATTGATTTTTAAGTAAATTCAGTTGATGTTTTCGAGACATCGCCAAGCGATCGGCCAGATCTTCACGTGACCAAAGAATCAGCATTGGCATACAACGGGGCAACGCTGCCAGCCTTTTGGACACTATTTCAAAGTCAAATCATATATTTCAAATAGCCACATTAAAGGCACTTTTGAACGTCAAAAATTACAGTAAAATTGAATTGTTTCTAGTCGCCCCTTCCAAAAGATAGTGTTCGTATGGAGAAGAATGGGCAATAAACTAAACTGTTACTCTTTTAAAAATGTTTTACAAGGTTTTGTATACATAATGTAATATATATAATAATATGTGAAGACGATGCACCTAGAATAAAATTAGTCTACCACAAAAGGTAAAAAGAATGAACTGATGATCTGCATCTTAAAACTTTGTTTCTCATTAAGTGATTATGTAAACCTTTGAGAAATAAATAATATTTTAAAGGCAGATGATGATTGATTTAAGACCAACTGAGTATCAAATGCCCTATTAAGTATTTTGATGTTCCGCCTCACTATGCGAAGCAGTCAAAGTGACCAAATAAACAAACCGACTGAAGGCTTATTATCGCAACAAAATTTTTTGTACAGATATTTGTGCGCTTTTATAAATGATAAATGATAAATGATAAATGATAAATGATTTTATTTCTGTAAGTAGGTTTGTACAAACACTTTTACACGTCAATCATATTTTTTTTAAACTAGATGAGGTCGGCGTTTCCTAACTGACTATTCTGAGAAGAAAGGCCGAAACAAACTCAGAAGTCACAGTCTCTTTTAAAGTCCAGACAAAAACTTGGTCAGATCGTGTGAAGACCATGTAGATTGGTGTCTGAAGTGGTCTTTTGAGGAAAGAACCACACAGATTGAGCGGACCTGTCCAATCAGTGCACGCATTTGTCAAAAATCGTGCAGCTCAACTCAGAACTTGAGGAGCTCAACGATTCGACGAACAATACCAAAGACAGGACATTTGGGTAGGCCGCATAAAATACTCAAACTGCCAGATCATGATTAAAACTAAGAAGGAAAAAAAAGAAATGACCCACATAGTCCTCACATTCACAATAATTAAAATAAAAAAAAATAATAAAAATTACTTACAAAGTAAATATTCATGTCATTGTCTAAATAAAATTCATCAATGTCAATGTGTATATAAAGAATCCGGACATAATCTTTGAGGACCATGTAGATTAGTGTCTGAAATGGTCTTTTGAGGAAAGAACCACACAGATTGAGCGGACCTGTCCAGTCAGTGCACGCATTTGTCAGTAACCGTGCAGCTCAACTCAGAACTTAAGGAGCTCAACGATTCGACGAACAATACCAAAGACAGGACATTTGGGTAGGCCGCATAAACTACTCAAACTGCCAGATCATGATCAAAATGAAGAGAGAAAAACAAAAAATTACCCACATAGTCCTCACATTCACAATAATTAAAATCATATTTTATAATACTTTATACAGTAAATGTACATGTCAATATTTAAGTAAATAGATACTTAAAAAAAAAAAAAAAAAAAAAAAATATGTAATTTCTTAACACGACGATATTATCTGTGGATGTCCACGTCCATGTGCATTGTGCATACAATGTAGGCACATGGAAATACGTGCACGGAAATTTTAAAGCGTCTTCATATATTTCCATACATTAGAGATACTAAAACTTATGACTAGTGGTTCACTCGAAGCAAAGCAAAGTCCCGAAAATAACCCCCTAAAATGATTTTACAAAGAAAATGCCACTCCATATTATAATATCCTCCAAATGAATGAGAATGTTCACGAATATGAAACCGAGTCATATCAGTGTGAATCTTTCAGTGCACTCCAGTGTACAGTGCATCTTATCACTCAGCTGAATACATCGCACTATCGTTCCCCAGAGACACCTCTATATACACTGCAGTGACGATGTAGCACTAGAGGTCACATAATACACTGTAGTGTCACAAAATGCAGATAGTACAGAAGGCAATCTACATACAAAGTGCGCTCGAGCAACGCACACATAGACATCGCTCACGGACACGTTATCTCGGACGGGTTGGGAGTAGTGCGAGCGCGGGTGCCATCCGCTTGAGACACGCGTCTGTGAAGTGCAAAAATGGAGCAACAAAAACATGCCTATCTAAGCTCGATTAATAGTTTCCTATTTTGAATCAGTATAAACGAAGTAACTAAGGTAAATTCACGCCACCAACTATTTCGTAAGTTGAAAACATGATTTTTTGTTTGCGTAGATATGTATTGTGTTGTTTTTAGTGTCATTTGATAGGTTTAGGTCTAAAACAGATAGGGCAAAATAAATTGTGTAAATAGGGTAATCTTTTTTGAAGTTATTAGGGATTTTCGATAGTGAAAATTGACAAATGTAAAATTTTATATGTTTTTGTTCTGTAAACTTTTTGTATTGTAATACTATGTTTGTTGTTTTGTTTTAATGTTGTAGAATAAGCTCAACAGTAAATCAAACAACTAGATACGACCACTACCACGATAGTTTTTTGTGCATAAGCCAAAGTTGACAACCCTAGCGCGACCGCCGAGCGTAGGTATGAAAAGTGAAGTACATACATTTGATTGCCTTCTGTACTATCTGTATTTTGTGGTAGTGTCTAGGTAGTGGGTAGCACTGGCGTTCGCTCCCCGTATCCATGTCAAGGAGTTTAGTAAACGGAAAATATAAAATTGATACTATAAGTAGTCTTTTGTTTGAAAGGAACACTTGCAAAATTTTGAAATGGTCAATTATTATCTTTTTCAATGGTTTTGAGAGAGTTATGGAACACTTACTGGGTTTAGCAGTATTAATATCTTTGGTATATCCTTTTAAAACAGGTGTCTTAACAATTTGATCAGACTGACTATGAAAGCCTAGCTAATTTAATTGTAAAATTCTATCTTAATTTCATCACCACTGCTCTCCAAACGGTGAAGTAGTTCACAGTCTGATCTCAGTCTCAATCTGTCAAAAATACCTCTAATTTCCATTCATTCAGTCATTTTGACAAGTTTTTGACATTGTTTGTCGCCGAGATGAGACTGCGACTAGATTTCGAACGTTCGAGCACACCGGTAGAGGCACCTAACCTTTCTGAAGAAAAAAAAACAAAACCCGGACGGGAGGTCAAAAAGTCGGACATGTCCGTACAAATCCGGACGTATGGTAACCCTACCTACATGTGGCTAACCATCCCTATCCTATCGAGGTAAGCACATACCCTTCCGAAATCGATTACTGACGTGACGTCATCAAGACCCGGCCGCGACCCCGTGTTTCATGATAATAATTAATGGCGTCAACAGTACCTACGTCATCATTAAAGCGTCTTGATTAATGATTGCGTATTCAACCTTCTACAGCGGTGACGTGGCGTTTTTATTTCGGGGTAATTGATATGGTTTTTTTTTTGGAAAATGAGTTGATTTTAATTAAGGTTGGTTTTATTAACGGTGAGTATTTATTAACGGTGGTTTGTTTTGAGAGAGGAGGCTTGTGTGCAGCATTGGGATTATACCCCAATAGGCTTATTATGTTATCCATGATATACTAATCCATAGTAATGTATATTATATTAATTTATATTTTTAATTGTATTTTTGGGGTACCTACTACCTACTCAATGTAAGTTAGATGTACTCGTATGTGTATCTTTGTGGTAGTAACATTGCATTGGCGTTTTAGCTGTTATGGTGTTATTTACAAAATTTTGAATAAATAAATATTATAAATTCGAAAGTAACTGTCTGTCTGCCTGTGTGTCTGTCTGTATGTTACCTTTTCACGCCTAAACCACTGAACGGATTTCGATAAAATGTGGCAGAGAGATAGATTGCATCCCGTGGAAGGACATAGGATAGTTTTTATCAACATACCTCGGGGGCTAAGCCGCGGGCAGAAGCTAGTATTATAAATACGAAAGTGTGTCTGTCTGTCTGTCTGTCTGTCTCTCTGTTACCTCTTCACGCTTAAACCGCTGAACCGATTTAAATGAAATTTGGTATAGAGATAGTTTGAGTCCCAGGAAAGCACATAGGATAGTTTTTTCCCAATATTCCCACGGCATCGAAACTTATGCGGGTGAAACCGCGGGGTGCTGCTAGTTATGCTATATGGGTTTTAGATTTATGAAATCAGGTACAGACAAAAAAAGGTTTGGAAAGTACCTATGCTGAAAAGGAAAATCTTCCTTAGAAGGAAAATGAAGAAAAGAGGTCTTCTTTAAAACTCATATTTAAAGTACCTACACATTGTAAACAAGGATATTGCAAATTAGAGGATTTTATCCAAGATAAGAATGCTTGGAAATATGCTGGTCCTGCTCCGTAGGACAATTATAGAGTCTAGACAAAATCAAACTGATTGCTAATTTAATTGTATATTTTTTAAATTGTTATGACATTAATTTTTACATTCTGTGACTACAGTAACTCACAAACTTGTTAAAATTCTAGGAAAATCATCTACTTTTACAATATTAGTAAATATGTGAGCACCATGTATCTATCACATAATACCTTTTATGGTAGACTAATTTTATTATAGGCGCATCGTCTTCACATAATTATAATGAACGTATACAAAACCTTGTAAAATATTTTAAAAGAGTAACAGTGGAGTTTCTTGCCTCTCTTCTCGATACGAAACCATCTTTTGGAAGGGGCGACTAGAATAAATTCTATTTTTTGTACACTTTGACGTTCAAAAGTGCCTTTTATGTGTTTATGTATTGAACTACTTAAGTCACACGTATCGTAATATACTCGTTTAGATAAATAAAACATAACCCTCCTTCGACGAAATCATAAATCTTTGTTTTTTGCGCAGTCGGGTAAAAAACAAAGATTTATGATTTCTTCGCATGCCTGTGGCGCCGCGTCTGCGAGACTCGTAGACAGAGTAATCTATAGACTCATGGTATCCGTGTCACCGAAAGGGACAAAAAAATTTGGCAATCTTTATCATACTTACTATCATTTTTACAGCATATTACACTGCACCTTACCATTTTCACAGATGGGCAAATGTACTATTATTGAATTATGTACGAAAAAGATCTTATTTTCCGTTTAATCGCGGTGTACTTTTTATTATTTCATTCATAAAAGTCAAACTTGTTGTGCACATTGATGTGCTTAGCCGACACGCAGTAAGGGACAGAAATATTCTTACTCTGTCTCTTTTCTTTGCTTGACGCTAATATATTTCTCTTTTTCTTGTGCAAATGAAAAAGATATGCAGCAGTCTATAGTTTACTCTGTCTACAGCGAGACTTCTTTCTTAAAACGGACGTTACTTATTCAAACCAGACATGGCAGACTTTTATTTCCCTTTTATTTCCGGGCCAGGAAACAAAACAATTTTTACCTATTACTGTCCCATACATGTTTCATTTGATTTGATGACAGTCTGATTTGAGAGCAAATGAAATAAAAAGAGGCATGTTCTCCATTGCGTCGTGTCTTTGTTTATTTTTGATGCAGGATTTATTTTATTACATTTAGGTCTAATTTTTCAATCGACAGATAAACTACATACAGCTGCCAATTTTCATTACGCTACGACCCTTAGAAGATGGTTAAATTAGTTACCTTAGAGTCCATTACATAGTTAGTTACATACATCATATCTTCCGGCTCCATCATCAGATCAGTTAGACAGTACCATATTATTGTATTGTCATCAGAACTACATACAGCTGCCAATTTGCATTACACTACGACCCTTAGAAGATGGTTAAATTAGTTACCTTAGAGTCCATTACATAGTCACATACAGGTCGACCTAATAAAAGCGTGTTAAAAATATATGAACTTTTATAGATATATAAAAGTCAATACATTTTTGAACTTCAAATCGTTATAAAGCTTTATACATTGTTAAACAGCGACCTGGCAGTTGTTTGATGAAGAATTTTTAGAATAGTTACGCAACAACGCAGGCTTTGAAGTTTGATATTGTGTTGCCAGAAGCCGTAAATTCATCAATGAATGTTTACAGAATGGAGAAGAATTGATTCAAAGAATCGCTACAATAAATGTGCGTGGTTCTGATTTCGGTAGGTAGTAGGTAGTTTAAAGGGACTACAGGAACTAAACGCAAAAAACGCAAGTTTTATAATGCCTAAAAGTATATGATGATCGACTACAGTAAACAAAATCAGAAAAAGAAGAAGGATATCATAATATCCTTCAGGATATAATGCTAGTTAGATAGTGTGTTGAAAACACAATACAACTAATAGGATATGATAGAAAAAAATCTTGAAGATACCTCTAAAAACTTTCTTTTTACAATAGAAACCATACTAACATTACTACATACAATCATTCTGATTTTTGTCAGATTATTCTACAAGCAACATACTAAAGCAAACTCCAAACAATAGATTTTTTGTAAATAATTAATTGCTTCATATTTTGCAATAAATTACTAGCGCTGTGTCATCGCGCTTCTCTTTCTTTTCTATGCAGTCCGACAGTGACCGCGCTTTAGGGCCTTTTGACCTACACACGTCAAAAAATCAAAAACGTGCCCTCGGCGTCAAAGTCTGTCTTAGAATCGAACCGTGGCGTGCTGGGCACATTTTGGTTTGTCATCTATACATGACTGTGGCGGTCAAAAGGTTAATAAGTAATTATGCAACTTGATAAGCATATGTGCGGCTACCGCCAACGATAACCTGTCGTGGCCACTGGCCGCCTTCATCATTATCCTGTCCTTATACCAGTTTACTTGGGGTCGGTGCAACATGTCTTTTTACCATACTTCTCTATTAGTCGTCATCTCGGTAGTCACCCAATTTTTAACCATATCACCATCATTCTCACCGTCTATCCATCGTTCTTTGACCCGCCGAAATTTATACTCAAAACTTTCCTCGCGGCATTTTTCTCATTCCTCCGTATTACATGCCGATACCATGAAAACCAATTTTCACACAACTTTTCAGTTACCTACCGGTGCCACTTTCAGACTTCCGCAGCCACTGGCCGCCCCTACATGTATGAAAATCGGCCATCGCTCAGCACAGTGGCTGTTACAATAGTCCGTATGAATGTCGCCATTGACAGCTCGAAGTAATACCAAAACGATCTCGAATTGTTTAGAATAGTTTTTGTCACTTTACTTCAAAATAATGAATTTCGCTAGACCTCTCCCAAGTTACGCCACGACACTTATTTTGCTTTTAAAGCTAAGTAATCGTTAAGTGAGTGACAATGTTTCACTGATGACCCAATTGGTCTCGATGGACGATCCCAGCGGGTCAGCTGCTTTGACATGACATATCAGTATGTAGTACTTCAGTGTAGCAACACAACCAACTTCAACGTATCCAATAAAAAAGGAGGAAAACGGCCTCCTTTGTTTCCAGGAACATTTGGTGTAAGAAACAATGTTTTGCAACTATTTCTGTGGTTTAATAATGTATTGAAAGAAAAATAATAGTAGATTGTTGCATCGACCGCAAAGTGAGTTATTACGAGTAATGTAAGAGTTGGTGTCCGAGCGCACGCTAGGGCAATAAATAAACACGAGTGCATGAATTACTCACTTTAGCAAGGTGCGTAATCTACTTTTCTTTGAAATACCAATCTGCCTACCGTGATAAAATATACCTACTCAAAATAAAAACTCAAGTTAATGACAACAAAGTTTTCATAAGCTTTTAAATATTTATCCCGCTTTATAGGGTGTAAAGTTTTACAATGGTACACAATGCACGCCACTTGTTTTTTTTTTTTCACCAAGACGGTTTTATTCAGCCGATTATTATTTTCAGCCAGTATATTTTTGATCTATAGCATACATTTTATATTAAACTTAATGGGAGACATTAAACCTCTGTGGTAATAAAATATCTAAATAAAAAAGAAAAAAAGAAAACAGAGCATTAATGAAACAACCATGAGATTTCATATAACATTTCTGCACTGTTTTGGTTCTAAGTAAAAAATACGTCCTTTGTGATCGGTTTTGTAGTGATTAATGATAACATTACTACGTAGTTGAAAGAAAAAAATAAAACTGAACATTATGATAACATTCGTTCGAAGTTAGACTGCATGTAGTAGTCCTTTGTACTAAAAACGTAAAAAACCCCAGCTAACGTGCTAAAACAGCGCTTGGTGCGAAAATTCTAGAAGGTTTCTACTTGTACATTTAACTTTATAACCAGATTGTCGCCCGTTGGCAACGCTAATGGAATGTGTAAACTATTCGAATAACGTTATACTACTTGCTTTTGTACTTTAGCTTTTGTTCGTTCATTTTCGCATGCTACAGGAATAGTGCTATAATAATAATATTACTTTTTTGTATGCAATTTCAACATTTAATTTCACATAACCTCATGCCTGTTTTCGTACCTATAGCACATCTACATTGCGCCAGTTATGCTAAAAGGCTCCTACAAACAGGCGCGACGCGCGATATAATCGCGCGCGACATTAAGGCACCGCTCGTAGCGCGACTTGCGGTGCCTTTGTGTCGCGCGCGATTTTATCGCGTGTCGCGCCTGTTTGTAGGAGCCTTAAGTCCCATGTAAAAAAGGGCCAGCCTATAGCCATCAACCAGCCATAAATCCCAGGCTGCTACTGGGAAATTCCAAATGGAAAAACTCAAAAACATTTTGCCAGACCTGGACATGGAATCCAGGACCTCATGAACAGCAGTAGCGTTTGCGACTACTAAGACGACCGAGGTAGTCGATTTCGTTTATATTCCGCCTAAAATTAGATCTTGGCTAAGATGCAGAATGCAGCAACCCGCAAAAATATACACATGCAGAAGGTGTGATAAATAATATAAGATGTAACCTATATTTTTAACCGACTTCAAAAAAGGAGGAGGTTCTCAATTCGACTGTATGTATTTTTTGTATGTTTTTTACGCTATATCTCCGACAATTGTAAATATATTTCAATTTTTTTTTTTAATGAATAGGGTGTGCCTTGCCTTGCAGGAAAAGAGTTCCTGGAAGGACTTGGGGGAGGCCTTTGCCCAGCAGTGGGACAGTATAGGCTAATAATAAAAAATAAAAAAGGGTGTGCCTTACGGGTGGTCCCATATTCATTTTATTAACTTTGCTTGGGTAGTTTTTGAGTTAGCTTCAATAATACGTATTTTTGCCACTTATTTTATATTGATGATGTTACTTCCTGTCACTGACATTTACATTGCAAGTAGTGTTATATGTATTTGTGTGGGGTAAGTACAACTTAGAAGTGAAAAATGTATCACAATCCTTCGCAAGATAATTACAAACAGTTAAACTTAATCGTACTTAGCCACACCTTTATACTAAGCTTTCACAAACTTAATCCTGAACCCAAGACCTCAATTAACTTAATGTCTCAACAAGTGCAGTTAAAGTAAAACTGAAACAAAGTACGTTACTGCAATGAAGTTGTATAGAGCTGTGAAACAGGTAACGGACGGTTTAACTGTTGGTTAAGTAATCCGTCTCGCTCGGTTAAACGGTACTACGGAACGAACAATGTAAGTGCCTTGTCTAACTTCAGTTTTTAACCTCTCACACGTTTGCCCGCCTACCTGTCGAAATACCCCACGCGACGGCATTGTTATAACAATGACAATAGTTGTGTACACTTGGTATACCGTTGACGTATACCATACATGCGTCATATTCGCGAACGTGCGCCGTCAGTAGGGACCAAGCATATGTGTTCTGTGAATACGACCTAGAGATATATAGATAGATAGATACGACCGGAGAGAGATCCGGAGAGCAGTGGTGGCCAAGTGGTAACGGCCGCGACTTACGAGTTGTAGGTCGTAGGTTCGAAACCAGACAGGCTGCTTTACTTTGTGTAAATTATTTCATCACCACTGCTCTCAAAACGGTGAAGGAAAACATCGTGAGGAAACCGGCATGTCATAGAACCAAAAATTCGAAGACATGTGACATCTGCCAATTCGCACTGGGCCCGCGTGGTGGATTACGGCCCACTCCCTCTCCCCGAGAGGAGGCCTGTGTCCCAGCAGTGGGAACATTATAGGCTGATTATGGTGGAGAGAGATCAGGTAGGCGCAGGACCAACGGCTTAACGTGCTTTCCGAGCCACGGGGGTATCACACCGCCAACTTCCAAACTCCGGGCTGTTACTAAGAAATTCCTAATGAAAAACCTAAATAACACTTTGTCCGACCCGGGAATCGAACCCAGGACCCCACGCTCAGCAGTCGCGCTTGCAACCACGAGACCAACAGGACAGTTAGTAGTGTAGTAAAACATAAGCAGATAGTGAAACACCTGACAGTAAATTATCTTGTAAGCGTTACCATAAAAATATTTGACGGTAGATTTTCTTCTTAATTTTAGTAATGCGGTACGCATTAGCCAATTTTGGCATTTAACCTCTGCCTAACCCTTGCGAGAAATACAGCCATTTGTTAAAGTGCTAAAAAACTCAGCACTTAAAAGTACCTAAGGACGATAAGACCTGTAATTAATACATTGAAACGCTTAAAGTAATCCTTAAAGTAGATTTTCATTAGTGAATCCGCACATTTAGTTCGATGAATTCCGGCTCGTTTGGTAATCCTCTCCGCTTGGCTGCAGCTTACCACCTGTGTTAGTACTGTAGACTTACTACTTAAGCTGGTTTCGCAAATTGTAGTATATATTAGGTATTATCGATATGTATTGTATAGTAGTTAGATTTGTTTAATTACGTAAGCACAGTCAGGGAAATCCATCCGTCAATCTTAGACAGTCGTAACAGGGCGTCAGAAGCCCGAAAGTGAAACAACCAGTCTTCCAAGGGGTATCGTATAACCCAGTTACTGGGTTGTGGAGGACAGATAGGCTGCCGCACCATGTAAAATACTGGTATCCAGCTGCATTTGGTTAGACTGGAGGCCGAAGCAAATTGATTGATTTCTACTGGCTCTACTGACAGTGTTTAAGAAACAGAAAAATACACTTTAATTTAACAGTCTCACTGACCATAAGATCCATTTTACTTCTAAGATAATTACCTATAGCATCAAACCTTACATCTTTGAACTCTATTTTAAGGTTATACACAAATTGTATGGCATTCTATGCCAGTTGAAAACCATAGGGAATTCGGCTCTCAAAGATAAACGAGCAGAACAGGTAAATGATACAAAGCATACACCGCTTATGTATTCTCAGGGGGAGATCGCAATTAGAACGACTGACTTTAGACTTAAATGCCTGTACCTATGTTCTGAGGTTAATACCTAGGTTAGGTTAGTTGTATTTATATATAAAATACTAGCAGCGCCCCGCGGTTTCACCCGCGTAAGTTTCGATCCCGTGGGAATATCGGGATAAAAAGTATGCTGTGTGTTATTCTGATGTATAAGCTTTAATAATGTAAAGTTTTATCAAAATCCGTTTAGTAGTTTTTGCGTGAAAGAGTTACAAACATACATCCTCACAAACTTTCGCATTTATAATTATTTTGCTCGTGGAGACTGCCCCTTACTGACACTGCGTTAAATCCATAAACGTCACATATTTTTGTCGCTGCTTGTGTCGAACCATTTCCTTTTTTGTAATATAACTTCAAAATGTATCGAATTTCTTCGTTAAATCCACTCATTTTGGCGGAAAGAAAAACAATTGAAAAGTGGCGGGGAATTGTTTTGACTTTTTATTTTTCTTTTTTTAAATGCCATCTATTTAATGGTTTCAAAACCAGCCAGATACAAACAGTACAGCCCAAGAGATTGTACTACAACTTTATACCCGTAAAATACGAAAAAACTTCTTCCCCGACCTAGTTTTGCCCAAAATTCAGCAACGCGACTACCGTGCAATGACACATCCATTGTTTCCGTATAAAACTGACAACTGCATTAAAATTAAATTGTTGATTATAGAACTGTATTTCAATCACAGTTCCGCTATCATTACAAAAACTGGTTGGATGGTTCAAATAAATTATTTCAAAAGATAAACCTCGTTTTGTGAAATGTAAAAAAATAACAAAGAATGTGTGCAATAATATAGAACTATGGAGAAGTGTCTTAACGCTGCGAGAGCGTGCGTGATCCATCGCTGCCCCAGTTCGATGTCCACCGCGCACAGGGTGAGTGGAAAGCAGCACATGAAGTCATTTTTTGCTCCCTTCGTTGGTGTAATTACTGTACGACGTTCCAGTGGGAGGACAAAAAAAAAATATATACGTTTTTATGACCGTTTGTGAGTACCTAGGCAATATTGTTTTGTACAATAAAATATTCAAATTAAAATATGCATTTACATACAAATATGTGATAAAATGATGTTATTCATCATCTGCCTAGCCTTTTCCGAACTACATTTGTTGGGATCGGCTTCCAGTCTGACCAAATGCAGCTGAATACGTAGAGCGACAGCCTAAAATTATTATTATTGTAGGTAAATAAATAAAAATTATATGTATCATGTAGACCAACCCTATTACGAAAATAAATAAGAGCATTGTCAAACACGAGCCTTATTTGTACGAAAATAATCCTTAATCGCACCGCCGCGCGGCCGCCACATTTTCATTTCGAAATGGATAGAACTAAAATATCTTCGCAAAGTCGGTTAACCCGAAACTGCATCGTCGAAACTGCAATGCAGTCATCAAATTGAAAGAACGTTTCCTTATATTTCCTAACCAAATATTAGGGTACCTGAAACGAATTAAATGGAGTCACGTTATTTGACAGCAACGGAAAATTCAACCTTAACTTTACCGTATAAAGTCCAAATTACTTTGGTGTACAAAATGCATATAGACATAATCTCTACCTAGGGAAATTTTATACTTTTAAGGAGAATATTGTAGAGGGCCGCATTCTTGAAATGAGGTACATAAGCCGCTTATTAAGCAGTTACGAGCTAATTACAATCTTGAGAATGTAATTGCCTTAAGAAAGGATTAAATTCTGAGTGGTAAGTACATAGGTTTTTGAAGAAATGAATTTGTAATAAGCTCTTTTGTTGTGCTGCATGAGAAGAACCTTTAACTACTCTGGGAACAATTCCCTCATTCCCTCACATTGGCACATACCCTCCAAAAATGATTGGAACACAAAAATAACCAACCGCAAAAAAGAAACGTCAATTTATTTAAGGGGACTACATGACCTAAAGCACGGTCACTGTCGGACTGCATAGAAAAGAAAGAGAAGCGCGATGACACAACGCTGGTAAATTATTGCAAAATATAAAGCAATTATCTATTTACAAAAAATCTATTGTTTGGACTAAAAAATTAAAACACTAGTGCTTTAGTATGTTGCTTGTAGAATAATCTGACAATAAATCAGAATGATTGTATGTATATTAGTATGGTTTTTATTGTAAAAAGAAAGTTTTGAAAGGTATCTTCATGATTTTTTTCTATCTTAACAAATTAGTTATATTATATTTTCAACACACTATCTACCTAGCATACATCCTGAAATCATATATTTTTATGATTTTGTTTACTGTAGTCGATCATATACTTTTATTTCTTCTAAAACTTGCGTTTTTTGCGTTTAGGTCCTGTAATCCCCTTAAGGACTAGCAGCGCGCCGCGGTTTCATCCGCATAAGTGTCGATCCCGTAGGAATATCGGGATAAAAACTATCCTATGTCCTTCCCTGGGATGCAATCTATCTCTCTGCCAAATTTTATCGAAATCCGTTCAGTAGTTTAGGCGTGAAAAGGTAACATACAGACAGACAGACAGAGTTACTTTCAAATTTATAATATTAGTATGGATTACATGTAATATCTCTTTAACAGAAACACTTATAAAAAGCTCATTTGGAAAATTGTTTACGACACGATTACGATTGTTTGTTTTCTCAAGAGACTTGAATTGATTTATTTACCTACACCCCAAACCCAGGCAATCCATTTGGAACACAAAACTTCTAAGGTTAAATTTGAGGCAAATATAGATTATATATTATCTTTGTTTTATTTTTATATTATGATGTGTTTGACGGTTCTAACACAAGAACCGTCATACTCATCATAATATATATTATATATAAATAGATTGATTATTATTTATCGATTGATTATACATAGATTATATTAAGTAAGTTAGTAGTTGGTAGTTGTAGTGTGTAAGTACAC